>JANJXV010001385.1:0-134586 GCA_024803745.1 Megascapheus bottae | reverse complement strand
ATTGTTTGACTTCACACACCTCCATTCTGAGTTCACACACCTCAATTCCGTGACTTCACACACCTCAATTCTCACTTCACACACCTCCATTCTATGACTTCACACAATTCCATTCTATGACTTCACACACCTCCATTTTTTGACTTCACACACCTCCATTGTGAGTTCACACACCTCCATTCTGTGACTTCACACACCTCCATTCTCTGACTTCACACACCTCCATTCTGTGATTCACACACCTCCATTCTATGATTTCTCACACCTACATTCTATTAATTCACACACCTCCATTCTGTGACTTCACACGACTCCATTCTATGACTTCCCACACCTCCATTCTGTGACTTCACACACGTACATTCTGAGTTCACAAACCTCCATTCTGTGACTTAACGCACCTTCATTCTGTGACTTCACACACCTCCATTCTATGACTTCACACCACTCCATTCTATGACTTCACACACCTCCATTCTATGACTTCACACACCTCCATTCTTTGACTTCACACCCCTCCATTCTGTGACTTCACACACCTCCATTCTATAAATTTGCACACCTCCATTGTAACTTCCCACACCTCCAATCTGAGTTCACACACCTCCGTTCTGACTTCACACACCTCCATTCTATGACTTCACACACCTCCATTCTGTGACTTCACACACCACAATTCTGTGATTTCTCACGCCTCCATTATGAGTTCACACACACCTCCATTCTTTGACTTCACACACCTTCATTGTCAGTTCACACACCTCCATTCTGTGACTTCACACACATTCATTCTGTGACTTCACACACCTCCAGTTTTACTTCACACACTTACATTCTTTGACTTCACACACCTCCATTCTATGACTTCCCACACCTCCATTCTATGACTTCACACACCTAGATTCTGTGACTTCACACATCTCCATTCTATGACTTCACACACCTTCATTCTACTTCAGAAACATCGATTCTATGACTTCACACACCTCCATTCTGTGACTTCACACACCACCATTGTTTGACTTCACACACCTCCATTTTTGGAATTCACACACCTACATTCCATGACTTCACACATCTCCAGTTTATGAGTTCGCACACCTCCATTTTGACTTCACACACCTATATTCCATGACTTCACACATCTCCAGTTTATGAGTTCGCACACCTCCATTTTGACTTCACACACCTGCATTCTATGACTTCACACACTTCCATTCTATGACTTCACACACCTCCATTCTTTGACTTCACACACCTTCATTGTCAGTTCACACACCTCCATTCTGTGACTTCACACACTTCCATTCTGTGA
Organism: Megascapheus bottae; assembly: GCA_024803745.1. NCBI lineage: Eukaryota > Metazoa > Chordata > Mammalia > Rodentia > Geomyidae > Megascapheus > Megascapheus bottae. The sequence continues at coordinate 133,271 of JANJXV010001385.1, read as the reverse complement.
CTTCACACACCTCCATTGTGAGTTCACACACCTCCATTCTGTGACTTCACACACTTCCATTCTGTGACTTTGCACACCTCCATTCTGTGACTTCACACACCTCCATTCTATGACTTCACACACCTATATTCTATGAATTCACACATCTCCATTCTGTGACTTCACACAACTCAATTCTATGACTTCCCACACCTCAATTCTGGGAATTCACACACCTCCATTCTGAGTTCACACACCTCCGTTCTGTGACTTAACACACCTTCGTTCCGTGACTTCACACACCTCCATTTTGAGTTCACAAACCTCGATTCTGTGACTTAACGCACCTTCATTCTGTGACTTCACACACCTCCATTCTATGACTTCACACACCTCCATTCTATGACTTCACACACCTTCATTCTATGACTTCACACACCTCCAGTCTTTGACTTCACACCCCTCCATTCTGTGACTTCAAACACCTCCATTCTATAACTTCACACGCCTCCATTGTGACTTCCCACACCTCCAATCTAAGTTCACACACCTCTGTTCTGACTTCACAGAGCTCCATAAAATAACTTCACACACCTCCATTCTGTGACTTCGCACACCTCCATTCTGACTTCACACAGCTCCATTCTCTGACTTCCCACACCTCCATTCTATGATTTTACACACCTCCATTCTATGTCTTCACACACCTCCATTCTGTGACTTCACACACCTCCATTCTGAGTTCCAACACCTCCGTTCTGTGACTTAACACACCTCCATTCTGTGACTTCACACACCTCAATTCTGAGTTCACACACCTCCATTCTGTGTCTTCACACACCTACATTCTGACTTCACACAGCTGCATTCTATGACTTCACACACCTCCATTCTGTGCCTTCACACACCTCCATTCTATGACTTCACACACCTCCATTCTGTGACTTCACACACCTCAATTGTGACTTCACACTCTCCATTCCATGAGTTCACACACCTCCATTCTGACTTCACACACCTCCATTCTATGACTTCACACACCTCCATTCTGACTTCACACACCTCCATTCTATGACTTCACACAACTCCATTCTGACTTCACACACCTCCATTCTGTGACTTCACACACCTCCATTCCATGACTTCACACACCTCCATTCGATGACTTCACACACCTCCATTCTTTGACTTCACACACCTCCATTCTATGAGTTCACACACCTCCATTTGTGACTCTACACAACACCTTTTTGACTTCACACACCTCCATTCTGTGATTTCACACACCTCCTTTCTGTGACTTCACACACCTTTATTGTTTGACTTCACACACCTCCATTCCTTGACTTCACACACCTCCATTCCATGACTTCTCACACCTCCATTCCTTGACTTCACACACCTCCATTCCATGAGTTCACACACCTCCATTTTGACTTCACACACCTCCATTCTATGACTTCACACACCTTCATTCTTCCTTCAGAAACATCCATTCTATGACTTCACGCACTTCCAATCTATGACTTCACACTCCTCATTTCTGAGTTGACACACCTCCATTCTGTGATTTCACACATCTCCAATTTGACTTCACACACCCCCATTCTATGACTTCACACACCCCCATTGTGACTTCACACACTCCATTCTATGAGTTCACACACCTCCATTCTGACTTCACACACCTCCATTCAATGACTTCACACAGCTGCATTCTGACTTCAGACACCTCCATTTGTGACTTCACACACCACAATTTTGACTTCAAACACCTTCATTGTGTGACTTCACACACCTACATTCTGTGACTTCACACACCTCCATTTCGAATTCACACACTTCCATTCTTTGACTTAACACACCTGCATTCTCTGACTTCACACACCACCATTGTTTGACTTCACACACCTATATTCTTGGACTTCACACACCTCCATTTTGACTTCACACACCTGCATTCTATGAGTTCACACATCTTTATTCTACTTCAGAAACATCCATTCTATGACTTCACAAACCTCCATTCTATGACTTCACAAACCTCCATTCTGTGACTTCACACACCTCCATTCTTAGTTCACACACCTCAATTCCATGACTTCACACACCTCAATTCTCACTTCACACACCTCCATTCTATGACTTCACACAATTCCATTCTATGACTTCACACACCTCCATTCTTTGACTTCACACACCTCCATTGTGAGTTCACATACCTCCATTCTGTGACTTCACTCACCTCCATTCTGTGACTTCACACACCTCCATTCTGTGATTCACACACCTCCATTCTATGATTTCTCACACCTACATTCTATTAATTCACACACCTCCATTCTGTGACTTCACACAACTCCATTCTATGACTTCCCACACCTCCATTCTGTGACTTCACACACCTACATTCTGAGTTCACAAACCTCCATTCTGTGACTTAACGCACCTTCATTCTGTGACTTCACACACCTCCATTCTATGACTTCACACCCCTCCATTCTATGACTTCACACACCTCCATTCTATGACTTCACACACCTCCATTCTTTGACTTCACACCCCTCCATTCTGTGACTTCACATACCTCCATTCTATAAATTTGCACACCTCCATTGTGACTTCCCACACCTCCAATCTGAGTTCACACACCTCCGTTCTGACTTCACACCCCTTCATTCTATGACTTCACACACCTCCATTCTGTGACTTCACACACCACAATTCTGTGATTTCTCACGCCTCCATTATGAGTTCACACACCTCCATTCTATGACTTCCCACACCTCCATTCTATGACTTCACACACCTAGATTCTGTGACTTCACACACCTCCATTCTGAGTTCACACACCTCCATTCTTTGACTTTACACACCTCCATTCTGACTTCACATAGCTCCATAAAATGATTGCACACACCTCCATTCTGTGACTTCGCACATCTCCATTCTGACTTCACACAGCTCCATTCTCTGATTTCCCACACCTCCATTCTATGATTTCACACACCTCCATTCTATGACTTCACACACCTCCATTCCTTGACTTCACACAACTCCATTCTGACTTCACACACCTCCACTCTGTGACTTCACACACCTCCATTCCATGACTTCACACACCTCCATTCGATGACTTCACACACCTCCATTCTTTGACTTCACACACCTCCATTCTATGAGTTCACACACCTCCATTTGTGACTCTACACTGCACCTTTTTGACTTCACACACCTCCATTCTGTGATTTCACACACCTCCATTCTGTGACTTCACACACCTTCATTGTTTGACTTCACACACCTCCATTCTTTGACTTCACACACCTCCATTCCATGACTTCACACACCTCCATTCTATGAGATCTCACACCTCCATTCTATGAGTTCACATACCTCTATTTTGACTTCACACACCTCCATTCTATGACTTCACACACCTTCATTCTTACTTCAGAAACATTCATTCTATGAGTTCACGCACTTCCATTCTATGACTTCACAAATCTCTGTTCTGTGACTTCACACACCTCCATTCTGAGTTCACACACCTCCATTCTCTGAGTTCACACACCTCCATTCTGTGACTTAACACACCTCCATTCTATGACTTCACATACCTCCATTCTGTGACTTGACACACCTTTATTGTTTGACTTCACACACCTCCATTCTGGGACTTCACACACCTCCATTGTGAGTTCACACACCTCCATTCAGTGACTTCACACACCTCCAATCTGTGACTTCAAACACCGCCATTCTGTGACTTCACACATCTCCATTCTGTGACTTCACACACCTCCATTCTATGACTTCACACAGCTCCATTCTTTGACCTCACACACCTCCATTCTGTGACTTCACACACCTCCATTTTGACTTCACACACTTCGATTCGTTGACTTCACACACCGCCATTCTGTGACTTCACACACCACCATTGTTTAACTTCACACACCTCCATTTTTGGACTTCACACTCCTCCATTCCATGACTTCACACATCTCCATTTTATGAGTTCGCACACCTCCATTTTGACTTCACACACCTCCATTCTGTGACTTCACACACCTTTATTCTACTTCAGAAACATCCATTCTATGACTTCACACACCTCCATTCTATGACTTCACAAACCTCCATTCTGTGTCTTCACACACCTCCATTCTGAGTTCACACACCTCAATTCTGTGACTTCACACACCTCAATTCTGGCTTCACACACCTCCATTCTATGACTTCACACAACTCCTTTCTATGACTTCACACACCTCCATTCTTTGACTTCACACACCTCCATTGTGAGTTAACACACCTCCATTCTATGACTTCACACACTTCCATTATGACTTCACACAGCTCCATTCTATGACTTCACACACCTCCATTCTGTGCCTTCACACACCTCCATTCTATGACTTAACACACCTTCATTCTTACTTCACAAACATCTATTCAATGATCACACACCTCCATTCTATGACTTCACACACCTACATTCTTTGACTTCACACACCTCCATTCAGTGACTTCACACACCTCAATTCTGTGACTTCACACACCTCCATTATGACTTCACACACCTCCATTCTATGACTTCACACACCTCCTTTCTATGACTTCACACCTCCGTTCTGTGACTTCACACACCTCCATTCTGAGTTCACCCACCTCCATTCTGTGACTTCACACACCTTCATTCTTACTTCAGAAACATCCATTCTATGACTTCACATACCTCCATTCTATGACTTCACACACCTCCATTCTGTGACTTCACACACCTCCATTCCATGACTTCATACACCTCCATTCTTTGACTTCACACACCTCCATTCTACGAGTTCACACACTTTCATTTGTGACTGTACACACCATCTTTTTGACTTCACACACCTCCATTCTGTGATTTCACACACCTCCATTCTGTGACTATACACACCATTTTTGTTTGAGTTCACACACCTCCATTCTTTGACTTCACACACCTCCATTCCATGACTTCACACACCTCCATTCTATGAGTTCACACACCTCCATTCTATGAGTTCACACACCTCCATTTTGACTTCACACACCTCCATTCTGTGAATTCACACACCTCCATTCTGTGACCTCACTCACCTCCATTCTATGACTTCACACACCTCCATTCTGTGACTTCACACACCTTCTTTCCAAGACTTCACACACTTCCATTCTATGAGTTCACAAACCTCCATTCTATGAGTTCACACACCTCCATTTTGACTTCACACACCTCCATTCTGTGACTTCACACACCTCCATTCTGTGACTTCACACACCTCCATTCTGTGACTTTACACACCTCCATTCTGTGACTTCACACACCTCCATTCTGTGACTTCACACACCCCATTCTGTGACTTTACACACCTCCATTCTGTGACTTGACACACCTCCATTCTATGACTTCACACACCTCCATTCTTTGACTTCACATACCTCCATTCCATGACTTCACACACTTCCATTCTATGAGTTTACACACCTCCATTCTATGAGTTCACACACCTTCATTTTGACTTCACACACCTCCATTCTGTGACTTCACTCACCTTCATTCTGTGACTTCACAAACCTCCATTCTGTGACTTCACACACCTCCATTCTGTGACTTCACACACCTCCATTCTGTGACTTCACACACCTTCATTCTGTGACTTCACACACCTCCAGTTTTACTTCACACACTTCCATTCTTTGACTTCACACACCTCCATTCTGTGACTTCACACACCAACATTGTTTGACTTCACACACCTGCATTCTATGACTTCATACACTTCCATTCTATGACTTCACACACCTCCATTCTTTGACTTCACACACCTCCATTCTGTGCCTTCACACACCTCCATTCCATGACTTCACACACCTCCATTCCATGACTTCACACACCTCCATTCTTTGACTTCACACACCTCCATTCTATGAGTTCACACACCTCCATTTGTGACTCTACACAGCACCTTTTTGACTTCACACACCTCCATTCTGTGATTTCACACACCTCCATTCTGTGACTTCACACACCTTTATTGTTTGACTTCACACACCTGCATTCTTTGATTTCACACACCTTTATTCCATGACTTCACACACCTCCATTCTATGCGTTCTCAGACCTTCATTCTAGGAGTTCACACACCTCCATTTTGACTTCACACACCTCCATTCTATGACTTCACACACCTTCATTCTTACTTCAGAAACATCCATTCTATGACTTCACACAACTCCATTCTATGACTTCACACACCTCCATTCTGTGACTTCACACACCTCCATTCCATGACTTCACACACCTCCATTTTGAGTTCACATACCTCCATTCTGTGACTTCACACACCTCCATTCTGTGACTTCACACACCTCCATTCTGTGATTTCTCACCCCTACATTCTATTAATTCACACACCTCCATTCTGTGACTTCACACAACTCCATTCTATGACTTCCCACACCTCCATTCTGTGAATTCACACACCTATATTCTGAGTTCACAAACGTCCATTCTGTGACTTAACGCATCTTCATTCTGTGACTTCACACACCTCCATTCTATGACTTCACACCCCTCCATTCTATGACTTCACACACCTCCATTCTATGACTTCACACACCTCCATTCTTTGACTTCACACCCCTCCATTCTGTGACTTCATACACCTCCATTCTATAAATTTACACACCTCCATTGTGACTTCCCACACCTCCAATCTGAGTTCACACACCTCCGTTCTGACTTCACACACCTCCATTCTATGACTTCACACACCTCCATTCTGTGACTTCACACACCAAAATTCTGTTGATTTCTCACGCCTCCATTATGAGTTCACACACCTCCATTCTATGACTTCCCACACCTCCATTCTATGACTTCACACACCTAGATTCTGTGACTTCACACACCTCCATTCTGAGTTCACACACCTCCATTCTTTGACTTTACACACCTCCATTCTGACTTCACATAGCTCCATAAAATGATTGCACACACCTCCATTCTGTGACTTCGCACATCTCCATTCTGACTTCACACAGCTCCATTCTCTGATTTCCCATACCTCCATTCTATGATTTCACACACCTCCATTCTATGACTTCACACACCTCCATTCTGTGACTTCACATACCTCCATTCTATGACTTCACACACCTCCATTCTGACTTCACACACCTCCATTCCTTGACTTCACACAACTCCATTCTGACTTCACACACCTCCACTCTGTGACTTCACACACCTCCATTCCATGACTTCACACACCTCCATTCGATGACTTCACACACCTCCATTCTTTGACTTCACACACCTCCATTCTATGAGTTCACACACCTCCATTTGTGACTCTACACACCACCTTTTTGACTTCACACACCTCCATTCTGTGATTTCACACACCTCCATTCTGTGACTTCACACACCTTTATTGTTTGACTTCACACACCTCCATTCTTTGACTTCACACACCTCCATTCCATGACTTCACACACCTCCATTCTATGAGATCTCACACCTCCATTCTATGAGTTCACACACCTCTATTTTGACTTCACACACCTCCATTCTATGACTTCACACACCTTCATTCTTACTTCAGAAACATTCATTCTATGAGTTCACGCACTTCCATTCTATGACTTCACAAATCTACGTTCTGTGACTTCACACACCTCCATTCTGAGTTCACACACCTCTATTCTCTGAGTTCACACACCTCCATTCTGTGACTTAACACACCTCCATTCTATGACTTCACACACCTCCATTCTGTGACTTGACACACCTTTATTGTTTGACTTCACACACCTCCATTCTGGGACTTCACACACCTCCATTGTGAGTTCACACACCTCCATTCAGTGACTTCACACACCTCCAATCTGTGACTTCAAACACCGCCATTCTGTGACTTCACACATCTCCATTCTGTGACTTCACACACCTCCATTCTATGACTTCACACAGCTCCATTCTGTGACCTCACACACCTCCATTCTGTGACTTCACACACCTCCATTTTGACTTCACACACTTCCATTCGTTGACTTCACACACCGCCATTCTGTGACTTCACACACCACCATTGTTTAACTTCACACACCTCCATTTTTGGACTTCACACTCCTCCATTCCATGACTTCACACATCTCCATTTTATGAGTTCGCACACCTCCATTTTGACTTCACACACCTCCATTCTGTGACTTCACACACTTTCATTCTACTTCAGAAACATCCATTCTATGACTTCACACACCTCCATTCTATGACTTCACAAACCTCCATTCTGTGTCTTCACACACCTCCATTCTGAGTTCACACACCTCAATTCTGTGACTTCACACACCTCAATTCTGGCTTCACACACCTCCATTCTATGACTTCACACAACTCCTTTCTATGACTTCACACACCTCCATTCTTTGACTTCACACACCTCCATTGTGAGTTCACACACCTCCATTCTATGACTTCACACACTTCCATTATGACTTCACACAGCTCCATTCTATGACTTCACACACCTCCATTCTGTGCCTTCACACACCTCCATTCTATGACTTAACACACCTTCATTCTTACTTCACAAACATCCATTCAATGATCACACACCTCCATTCTTTGACTTCACACACCTCCATTCAGTGACTTCACACACCTCAATTCTGTGACTTCACACACTTCCATTATGACTTCACACACCTCCATTCTATGACTTCACACACCTCCTTTCTATGACTTCACACCTCCATTCTGTGACTTCACACACCTCCATTCTGAGTTCACCCACCTCCATTCTGTGACTTCACACACCTCAATTCTCACTTCACACAGCTTCATTCTATGACTTCACACACCTCCATACTGTGACTTCACACACATCCATTCTATGATTTCACACACCTCCATTCTGACTTCACACACCTCCATTCTATGACTTCACACACCTCCATTCTGACTTCACTAAGCTCCATTCTATGACTTCACACACCTCCATTCTGTGCCTTCACACACCTCCATTCCATGACTTCACACACCTCCATTCGATGACTTCACACACCTCCATTCTTTGACTTCACACACCTCCATTCTATGAGTTCACACACCTCCATTTGTGACTCTACACAGCACCTTTTTGACTTCACACACCTCCATTCTGTGATTTCACACACCTCCATTCTGTGACTTCACACACCGTTATTGTTTGACTTCACACACCTGCATTCTTTGACTTCACACTCCTTTATTCCATGACTTCACACACCTCCATTCTATGAGTTCTCAGACCTTCATTCTAAGAGTTCACACACCTCCATTTTGACTTCACACACCTCCATTCTATGACTTCACACACCTTCATTCTTACTTCAGAAACATCCATTCTATGACTTCACATACCTCCATTCTATGACTTCACACACCTCCATTCTGTGACTTCACACACCTCCATTCCATGACTTCACACACCTCCATTCTTTGACTTCACACACCTCCATTCTACGAGTTCACACACTTTCATTTGTGACTGTACACACCATCTTTTTGAGTTCACACACCTCCATTCTGTGATTTCACACACCTCCATTCTGTGACTATACACATCATTTTTGTTTGAGTTCACACACCTCCATTCTTTGACTTCACACACCTACATTCCATGACTTCACACACCTCCATTCTATGAGTTCACACACCTCCATTCTATGAGTTCACACACCTCCATTTTGACTTCACACACCTACATTCTGTGAATTCACAAACCTCCATTCTGTGACCTCACTCACCTCCATTCTGTGACTTCACGCACCTCCATTCTGTGACTTCACACACCTTCATTCCAAGACTTCACACACTTCCATTCTATGAGTTCACACACCTCCATTCTATGAGTTCACACACCTCCATTTTGACTTCACACACCTCCATTCTGTGACTTCACACACCTCCATTCTGTGACTTCACACACCTGCATTTTGACTTCCCACACTTCCATTCGTTGACTTCACACACCGCCATTCTGTGACTTCACACACCACCATTGTTTAACTTCACACACCTCCATTTTTGGACTTCACACTCCTCCATTCCATGACTTCACACATCTCCATTTTATGAGTTCGCACATCTCCATTTTGACTTCACACACCTCCATTCTGTGACTTCACACACCTTCATTCTACTTCAGAAACATCCATTCTATGACTTCACACACCTCCATTCTATGACTTCACAAACCTCCATTCTGTGTCTTCACACACCTCCATTCTGAGTTCACACACCTCAATTCTGTGACTTCACACACCTCAATTCTGGCTTCACACACCTCCATTCTATGACTTCACACAACTCCTTTCTATGACTTCACACACCTCCATTCTTTGACTTTACACACCTCCATTGTGAGTTCACACACCTCCATTCTATGATTTCACACACCTCCATTATGACTTCACACAGCTCCATTCTATGACTTCACACACCTCCATTCTGTGCCTTCACACACCTCCCTTCTATGACTTAACACACCTTCATTCTTACTTCACAAACATCCATTCAATGATCACACACCTCCATTCTATGACTTCACACACCTTCATTCTTTGACTTCACACACCTCCATTCAGTGACTTCACACACCTCAATTCTGTGACTTCACACACCTCCATTATGACTTCACACACCTCCATTCTGACTTCACACACCTCCATTCTATGACTTCACACACCTCCATTCTATGACTTCACACCTCCGTTCTGTGACTTCACACACCTCCATTCTGAGTTCACCCACCTCCATTCTGTGACTTCACACACCTCAATTCTCACTTCACACAGCTTCATTCCATGACTTCACACACCTCCATACTGTGACTTCACACACATCCATTCTATGATTTCACACACCTCCATTCTGACTTCACACACCTCCATTCTATGACTTCACACACCTCCATTCTGACTTCACTAAGCTCCATTCTATGACTTCACACACCTCCATTCTGTGCCTTCACACACCTCCATTCTGTGACTTCACACACCTCCATTCGATGACTTCACACACCTCCATTCTTTGACTTCACACACCTCCATTCTATGAGTTCACACACCTCCATTTGTGACTCTACACAGCACCTTTTTGACTTCACACACCTCCATACTGTGATTTCACACATCTCCATTCTGTGACTTCACACACCTTTATTGTTTGACTTCACACAGCTACATTCTTTGACTTCACACACCTTTATTCCATGACTTCACACACCTCCATTCTATGAGTTCTCAGACCTTCATTCTATGAGTTCACACACCTCCATTTTGACTTCACACACCTCCATTCTATGACTTCACACACCTTCATTCTTACTTCAGAAACATCCATTCTATGACTTCACATACCTCCATTCTATGACTTCACACACCTCCATTCTGTGACTTCACACACCTCCATTCCATGACTTCACACACCTCCATTCTTTGACTTCACACACCTCCATTCTACGAGTTCACACACTTTCATTTGTGACTGTACACACCATCTTTTTGACTTCACACACCTCCATTCTGTGATTTCACACACCTCCATTCTGTGACTATACACACCATTTTTGTTTGAGTTCACACACCTCCATTCTTTGACTTCACACACCTCCATTCCATGACTTCACACACCTCCATTCTATGAGTTCACACACCTCCATTCTATGAATTCACACACCTCCATTTTGACTTCACACACCTCCATTCTGTGAATTCACACACCTCCATTCTGTGACCTCACTCACCTCCATTCTATGACTTCACACACCTCCATTCTGTGACTTCACACACCTTCATTCCAAGACTTCACACACTTCCATTCTATGAGTTCACACACCTCCATTCTATGAGTTCACACACCTCCATTTTGACTTCACACACCTCCATTCTGTGACTTCACACACCTCCATTCTGTGACTTCACACACCTCCATTCTGTGACTTTACACACATCCATTCTGTGACTTCACACACCTCCATTCTGTGACTTCACACACCTCCATTCTGTGACTTTACACACCTCCATTCTTTGACTTCACACACCTCCATTGTATGACTTCACACACCTCCATTCTTTGACTTCACATACCTCCATTCCATGACTTCACACACTTCCATTCTATGAGTTCACACACCTCCATTCTATGAGTTCACACACCTCCATTTTGACTTCACACACCTCCATTTTGTGACTTCACTCACCTCCATTCTGTGACTTCACACACCTCCATTCTGTGACTTCACACACCTCCATTCTTTGACTTCACACACCTCCATTCTGTGACTTCACACACCTTCATTCTGTGACTTCACACACCTCCAGTTTTAGTTCACACACTTCCATTCTTTGACTTCACACACCTCCATTCTGTGACTTCACACACCACCATTGTTTGACTTCACACACCTCCATTTTTGGACTTCACACACCTACATTCCATAACTTCACACATCTCCATTTTATGAGTTCGCACACCTCCATTTTGACTTCACACACCTGCATTCTATGACTTCACACACTTCCATTCTATGACTTCACACACCTCCATTCTTTGACTTCACACACCTCCATTCTGTGCCTTCACACACCTCCATTCCATGACTTCACACACCTGCATTCGATGACTTCACACACCTCCATTCTTTGACTTCACACACCTCCATTCTATGAGTTCACACACCTCCATTTGTGACTCTACACAGCACCTTTTTGACTTCACACACCTCCATTCTGTGATTTCACACACCTCCATTCTGTGACTTCACACACCTGCATTCTTTGATTTCACACACCTTTATTCCATGACTTCACACACCTCCATTCTATGCATTCTCAGACCTTCATTCTATGAGTTCACACACCTCCATTTTGACTTCACACACCTCCATTCTATGACTTCACACACCTTAATTCTTACTTCAGAAACATCCATTCTATGACTTCACACAACTCCATTCTATGACTTCACACACCTCCATTCTGTGATTTCACACACCTCCATTCCATGACTTCACACACCTCCATTCTTTGACTTCACACACCTCCATTCTACGAGTTCACACACCTCCATTTGTGACTGTACACACCATCTTTTTGAGTTCACACACCTCCATTCTGTGATTTCACACACCTCCATTCTGTGACTATACGCACCATTTTTGTTTGAGTTCACACACCTCCATTCTTTGACTTCACACACCTCCATTCCATGACTTCACACACCTCCATTCTATGAGTTCACACACCTCCATTCTATGAGTTCACACACCTCCATTTTGATTTCACACACCTCCATTCTGTGACTTCACACACCTCCATTCTGTGACTTCACACACCTCCATTCTGTGACTTCACTCACCTCCATTCTAAGACTTCGCACACCTCCATTCTGTGACTTCACACACCTTCATTCCATGACTTCACACACTTCCATTCTATGAGTTCACACACCTCCATTCTATGAGTTCACACACCTCCATTATGACTTCACACACCTCCATTCTGTGACTTCACACACCTCCATTCTGTGACTTCACACACCTCCATTCTGTGACTTTACACACCTCCATTCTTTGACTTCACACACCTCCATTCTGTGACTTCACTCACCTCCATTCTATGACTTCACACACCTCCATTCTGTGACTTCACACACCTTCATTCCATGACTTCACACACTTCCATTCTATGAGTTCACACACCTCCATTCTATGAGTTCACACACCTCCATTTTGACTTCACACACCTCCATTCTGTGACTTCACACACCTTCATTCTTACTTCAGAAACATCCATTCTATGACTTCACGCACTTCCAATCTATGACTTCACACTCCTCATTTCTGAGTTGACACACCTCCATTCTGTGATTTCACACACCTCCAATTTGACTTCACACACCCCCATTCTATGACTTCACACACCCCCATTGTGTCTTCACACACTCCATTCTATGAGTTCACACACGTCCATTCTGACTTCACACACCTCCATTCAATGACTTCACACAGCTGCATTCTGACTTCAGACACCTCCATTTGTGACTTCACACACCACAATTTTGACTTCAAACACCTTCATTGTGTGACTTCACACACCTACATTCTGTGACTTCACACACCTCCATTTCGACTTCACACACTTCCATTCCTTGACTTAACACACCTGCATTCTCTGACTTCACACACCACCATTGTTTGACTTCACACACCTATATTCTTGGACTTCACACACCTCAATTTTGACTTCACACACCTCCATTCTATGAGTTCACACATCTTTATTCTACTTCAGAAACATCCATTCTATGACTTCACACACCTCCATTCTATGACTTCACAAACCTCCATTCTGTGACTTCACACACCTCCATTCTGAGTTCACACACCTCAATTCCATGACTTCACACACCTCAATTCTCACTTCACACACCTCCATTCTATGACTTCACACAATTCCATTCTATGACTTCACACACCTCCATTCTTTGACTTCACACACCTCCATTGTGAGTTCACATACCTCCATTCTGTGACTTCACACACCTCCATTCTGTGACTTCACACACCTCCATTCTGTGATTCACAAACCTCCATTCTATGATTTCTCACACCTACATTCTATGACTTCCCACACCTCCATTCTGTGACTTCACACAACTCCATTCTATGACTTCCAACACCTCCATTCTGTGACTTCACACACCTATATTCTGAGTTCACAAACCTCCATTCTGTGACTTAACGCACCTTCATTCTGTGACTTCACACACCTCCATTCTATGACTTCACACCCCTCCATTCTATGACTTCACACACCTCCATTCTATGACTTCACACACCTCCATTCTTTGACTTCACACCCCTCCATTCTGTGACTTCACACACCTCCATTCTATAAATTCGCACACCTCCATTATGACTTCCCACACCTCCTATCTGAGTTCACACACCTTCGTTCTGACTTCTCACACCTCCATTCTATGACTTCACACACCTCCATTCTGTGACTTCACACACCACAATTCTGTGATTTCTCACACCTCCATTATGAGTTCACACACCTCCATTCTATGACTTCCCACACCTCCATTCTATGACTTCACACACCTAGATTCTGTGACTTCACACACCTCCATTCTGAGTTCACACACCTCCATTCTTTGACTTTACACACCTCCATTCTGACTTCACACACCTCCATTCCTTGACTTCATAAAATGACTGCACACACCTCCATTCTGTGACTTCGCACACCTCAATTCTGACTTCACACAGCTCCATTCTCTGATTTCCCACACCTCCATTCTATCATTTCACACACCTCCATTCTGTGACTTCACACACCTCCATTCTGTGACTTCACATACCTCCATTCTATGACTTCACACACCTCCATTGTGACTTCACACACCTCCATTCCTTGACTTCACACAACTCCATTCTGACTTCACACACCTCCACTCTGTGACTTCACACACCTCCATTCCATGACTTCACACACCTCCATTCGATGACTTCACTCACCTCCATTCTTTGACTTCACACACCTCCATTCTATGCGTTCACACACCTCCATTTGTGACTCTACACACCACTTTTTGACTTCACACACCTCCATTCTGTGATTTCACACACCTCCATTCTGTGACTTCACACACCTTTATTGTTTGACTTCACACACCTCCATTCTTTGACTTCACACACCTCCATTCCATGACTTCACACACCTCCATTCTATGAGATCTCACACCTCCATTCTATGACTTCACACACCTTCATTCTTACTTCAGAAACATCCATTCTATGACTTCACGCACTTCCATTCTATGACTTCACAAATCTCCGTTCTGTGACTTCACACACCTCCATTCTGAGTTCACACACCTCCATTCTCTGAGTTCACACACCTCTATTCTGTGACTTAACACACCTCCATTCTATGACTTCACAGACCTCCATTCTGTGACTTGACACACATTTATTGTTTGACTTCACACACCTCCATTCTGGGACTTCACACACCTCCATTGTGAGTTCACACACCTCCATTCTTTGACTTCACACAACTCCAATCTGTGACTTCAAAAACCGCCATTCTGTGACTTCACACATCTCCATTCTGTGACTTCACACACCTCCATTCTGTGACTTCACACAGCTCCATTCTGTGACCTCACACACCTCCATTCTGTGACTTCACACACCTCCATTTTGACTTCACACACTTCCATTCGTTGACTTCACACACCGCCATTCTGTGACTTCACACAATACCATTGTTTAACTTCACACACCTCCATTTTTGGACTTCACACTCCTCCATTCCATGACTTCACACATCTCCATTTTATGAGTTCGCACACCTCCATTTTGACTTCACACACCTCCATTCTGTGACTTCACACACCTTCATTCTACTTCAGAAACATCCATTCTATGACTTCACACACCTCCATTCTATGACTTCACAAACCTCCATTCTGTGTCTTCACACACCTCCATTCTGAGTTCACACACCTCAATTCTGTGTCTTCACACACCTCAATTCTGGCTTCACACACCTCCATTCTATGACTTCACACAATTCCTTTCTATGACTTCACACACCTCCATTCTTTGACTTCACACACCTCCATTGTGAGTTCACACACCTCCATTCTATGACTTCACACACCTCCATTATGACTTCACACAGCTCCATTCTATGACTTCACACACCTCCATTCTGTGCCTTCACACACCTCCATTCTATGACTTAACACACCTTCATTCTTACTTCACAAACATCCATTCTATCTTCACACACCTCCATTCTATGACTTCACACACCTCCATTCTTTGACTTCACACACCTCCATTCAGTGACTTCACACACCTCAATTCTGTGACTTCACACACCTCCATTATGACTTCACACACCTCCATTCTATGACTTCACACAACTCCATTCTATGACTTCACACCTCCGTTCTGTGACTTCACACACCTCCATTGTGAGTTCACACACCTCCATTCTATGACTTCACACACCTCCATACTGTGACTTCACACACATCCATTCTATGATTTCACATACCTCCATTCTGACTTCACACACCTCCATTCTGACTTCACACAGCTCCATTCTATGACTTCACACACCTCCATTCTGTGCCTTCACACACCTCCATTCCATGACTTCACACATCTACATTCGATGACTTCACACACCTCTATTCTTTGACTTCACACACCTCCATTCTATGAGTTCACACACCTCCATTTGTGACTCTACACAGCACCTTTTTGACTTCACACACCTCCATTCTGTGATTTCACACACCTCCATTCTGTGACTTCACACACCTTTATTGTTTGACTTCACACACCGGCATTCTTTTACTTCACACACCTTTATTCCATGACTTCACACACCACCATTCTATGAGTTCTCAGACCTTCATTCTATGAGTTCACACACCTCCATTTTGACTTCACACACCTCCATTCTATGACTTCACACACCTTCATTCTTACTTCAGAAACATCCATTCTATGACTTCACACACCTCCATTCTATGACTTCACACACCTCCATTCTGTGACTTCACACACCTCCATTCCATGACTTCACACACCTCCCATTCTATGAGTTCACACACCTCCATTTGTGACTCTACACACCACATTTTTGACTTCACACACCTCCATTCTGTGATTTCACACACCTCCATTCTGTGACTTCACACACCTTTATTGTTTGACTTCACACACCTGCATTCTTTGACTTCACACACCTTTATTCCATGACTTCACACACCTCCATTCTTTGAGTTCTCAGACCTTCATTCTATGAGTTCACACACCTCCATTTTGACTTCACACACCTCCATTCTATGACTTCACACACCTTCATTCTTACTTCAGAAACATCCATTCTATGACTTCACACACCTCCATTCTATGACTTCACACACCTCCATTCTGTGACTTCACACACCTCCATTCCATGACTTCACACACCTCCATTCTTTGACATCACACACCTCCATTCTACGAGTACACACACCTCCATTTGTGACTCTACACACCACGTTTTTGACTTCACACACCTCCATTCTGTGATTTCACACACCTCCATTCTGTGACTTCACACACCAATTTTGTTTGACTTCACACACCTCCATTCTTTGACTTCACACACCTCCATTCCATGACTTCACACACCTCCATTCTATGAGTTCACACACCTCCATTCTATGAGTTCACACACCTCCATTTTGACTTCACACACCTCCATTCTGTGAGTTCACACACCTCCAATCTGTGACTTCATACACCTCCATTCTGTGACTTCACACACCTCCATTCTATGACTTCACACACCTCCATTCTGTGACTTCACACACCTTCATTCCATGACTTCACACACTTCCATTCTATAAGTTCACACACCTCCATTATATGAGTTCACACACCTCCATTTTGACTTCACACACCTCCATTCTGTGACTTCACACACCTCCATTCTGTGACTTCACACACCTCCATTCTGTGACTTTTCACACCTCCATTCTGTGACTTCACACACCTCCATTCTGTGACTTCACACACCTCAATTCTGTGACTTCACACACCTCCATTCTGTGACTTTACACACCTCCATTCTCTGACTTCACACACCTCCATTCTATGACTTCACACACCTCCATTATTTGACTTCACACACCTCCATATTGAGTTCACACACCTACATTTTGTGACTTCACACGCCTCCATTTCTGACGTTACACACCACCATTTTGACTTCACACACCTCCATTCTGTGACTTCACACACCTCCATTCTGTGACTTCACACACCTCCATTATGACTTCACACACTTCCATTCTGTGACTTCACAAACCTCCATTCTGTGACTTCGCACACCTCCATTGTTTGACTTCACACACCTCCATTCTTTGATTTCACACACCTCCATTCCATGACTTCACACACCTCCACTCTATCAGTTCACACACATCCATTCTATGAGTTCACACACCACCATTTTGATTTCACACACCTCCATTCTATGACTTCACACACCTACATTCTATGACTTCACAAACCTCCATTCTATGACTTCACACAGCTCCATTCTATGACTTCACACACCTCCATTCTGTGCCTTCACACACCTCCATTCTATGACTTAACACACCTTCATTCTGAGTTCACACACCTCACTTCTGCGACTTCACACACCTCAATTCTGGCTTCACACACCTTCATTCTATGATTTCACACACTTCCATTCTATGACTTCGCACACCCCATTCTTTGACTTCACACACCTCCATTGTGAGTTCACACACCTCCATTCTGTGACTTCACACACCTCCATTCTGTGCCTTCAAACACCTCCATTCTATGACTTAAAACACCTTCATTCTTACTTCACAAACATCAATTCTACGACTTCACACACCTCCATTCTATGACTTAACACACCTCCATTCTATGACTTCCCACACCTGCATCTGTGACTTCACACACCTCCATTCTGTGACTTCACACACCTTCATTATGACTTCACACACCTCCACTCTATGACTTCACACACCTCCATTCTATGACTTCACATCTCCATTCTGTGACTTCACTCACCTCCATTCTGAGTTCACACACCTCCATTCTGTGACTTCACACTCCTCATATCTGACTTCACACAGCTCCATTCTATGATTTCACACACCTCCATACTGTGACTTCACAAACCTCCATTCTATGACTTCACACACCTCCATTGTGACTTCACACCTCCATTCTTTGAGTTCACACACCTGCATTCTGACTTCACACACCTCCATTCTATGACTTCACACACTTCCATTCTGACTTCACACACCTACATTCTATGACTTCACACAACTCCATTCTGACTTCACACACCGCCATTCTCTGACTTCACACACCTCCATTGCATGACTTCACACAAATCCTTTGGATGACTTCACACACCTCCATTCTGTGACTTCACACACCTCCATTCTGTGACTTCACACACCTCCATTTTGACTTCACACACTTTCATTCTTTGACTTCACACACCTCCATTCTGTGACTTTACACACCACCATTTTGACTTCGCAAACCTCCATCGGTGACTTCACAAACCTCCATTCTGTGACTTCGCATACCTCCATTGTTTGACTTCACACACCTCCATTCTTTGATTTCACACGCCTCCATTCCATGACTTCACACACCTCCACTCTATCAGTTCACACACATCCATTCTATGAGTTCACATACCACCATTTTGATTGCACACACCTCCATTCTATTACTTCACACCTCTACAGTCTTACTTAAAAACATCCATTCTATAACTTTACAGACCTCCATTCTATGAGTTCACAAACGTCCATTCTATGACTTCACATACCTCCATTCTATGACTTCACACACCTCCATTCTATGACTGCACACACCTCCATTCTGTGACTTCACACATCTCCATTCTATGAGT
This sequence comes from Megascapheus bottae, assembly GCA_024803745.1. Lineage (NCBI taxonomy): Eukaryota > Metazoa > Chordata > Mammalia > Rodentia > Geomyidae > Megascapheus > Megascapheus bottae. The sequence goes on along the minus strand of JANJXV010001385.1, from coordinate 112,721 downwards.
TCACACACCTGTATTGTGACTTCACACACCTCCATTCTATGACTTCACACACCTCCATTCTGACTTCACACACCTCCATTCTGACTTTACAAACATCAATTCTGTGACTTCACACACCTCCATTCTTTGACTTCACACACCTCCATTGTGAGTTCACACACCTACATTCTGACTTCACAAACATCAATTCTGTGACTTCACACACCTCCATTCTATGACTTCACACGCCTCCATTGTATGACTTCACACACCTCCATTCTCTGACTTCACAAACCTCCATTCTGACTTCACACACCTCCATTCCGACCTCACAAACATCAATTCTGTGACTTCACACACCTCCATTCTATGTCTTCACACACCTCCATTCTATGACTTCACACACCTCCATTCTATGACTTCACACACTTCCATTCTTTGTCCTCACACACCTCCATTCTTTGACTTCACACACCTCCATTGTGAGTTCACACACCTCGATTCTGACTTCACAAACATCAATTCTGTGACTTCACACACCTCCATTCTATGAGTTCACACACCTCCATTTGTGACTCTACACACCACCTTTTTGACTTCACACACCTCCATTCTCTGATCACACACCTCCATTCTGTGACTTCACACACCTTTATTGTTTGACTTCACAACTCCATTCTTTGACTTCACACACCTCCATTCCATGACTTCACACACTTCCATTCTATGAGTTCACACACCTCCATTCTATGAGTTCACACACCTCCATTTTGACTTCACACACCTCCATTCTGTGACTTCACACACCTCCATTTTGTGACTTCACACACCTCCATTCTATGACTTCACACCCCTCCACTCTGTGACTTCACACACCTCCATTCTGTGACATCACACATCTCCATTTTGACTTCACACACCTCAATTCTGGCTTCACACACCTTCATTCTATGACTTCACACACTTCCATTCTATGACTTCACACACCTCCATACTTTGACTTCACACTCCTCCATTGTGAGTTCACACACCTCCATTCTATGACTTCACACACCTCCATTCTATGACTTCACACACCTCCATCTGTGACTTCACACACCTCAATTCTGTGACTTCACACACCTCCATTATGACTACACACACCTCCATTCTATGACTTCACACCTCCATTCTGTGTCTTCACACACCTCTATTCTGAGTTCACACACCTCCATTCTGTGAATTCACACTCCTCAAATCTGACTTCACACAGCTCCATTCTATTATTTCACACACCTCCATACTGTGACTTCACACACCTCCATTCTATGACTTCACACACCTCCATTGTGACGTCACACCTCCATTCTATGAGTTCACACACCTCCATTCTGACTTCACACACCTCCATTCAATGACTTCACACACCTCCATTTTGACTTCACACACCTACATTCTATGACTTCACACAACTCCATTCTGACTTCACACACCGCCATTCTGTGACTTCACACACCTCCATTCCATGACTTCACACACCTCCTATCGAAGACTTCACACACCTCCATTCTGTGACTTCACACACCAACATTCTGTGACTTCACATACCTCCGTTTTGACTTCACACACTTCCATTCTTTGACTTCACACACCTCCGTTCTGTGACTTCACACACCACCATTGTTTGACTTCACACACCTCCATTTTTGGACTTCACACACCTCCTTTCCATGACTTCACTCATCTCCATTTTATGAGTTCGCACACCTCCATTTTGACTTCACACACCTACATTCAATGACTTCACACACCTCCATTCTACTTCAGAAACATCCATTCTATGACTTCATACACCTCCATTCTATGACTTCACAAACCTCTATTCTTTGACTTCACACACCTTCATTCTGAGTTCACACACCTCCATTCTGTGACTTCACACACCTCCATTCTGTGACTTCACACAACTCCATTCTATGACTTCCCACACCTCCATTCTGGGACTTCACACACCTCCATTCTGAGTTCACACACCTCTGTTCTGTAACTTAACACACCTTCATTCTGTGACTTCACACACCTTCATTCTATGACTTCACACACCTCCATTCTTTCACTTCACACACCTCCATTTTGAGTTCACACACCTACATTCTGTGACTTCACACACCTCCATTTGTGACTTTACACACCACCATTTTGACTTCACAAACCTCCATTCTGTGACTTCACAAACCTCCATTCTGTGACTTCACACACCTCCATTTGTGACTTTACACACCACCATTTTGACTTCACAAACCTCCATTCTGTGACTTCACAAACCTCCATTCTGTGACTTCACACACCTCCATTTTGACTTCACACACTTCCATTCTTTGACTTCACAAACCTCCATTCTGTGACTTCACAAACCTCCATTCTGTGACTTCACACACCTCCATTTGTGACTTTACACACCACCATTTTGACTTCACAAACCTCCATTCTGTGACTTCACACACCTCCATTCTGTGACATCACACATCTCCATTTTGACTTCACACACCTCAATTCTGGCTTCACACACCTTCATTCTATGACTTCACACACTTCCATTCTATGACTTCACACACCTCCATACTTTGACTTCACACTCCTCCATTGTGAGTTCACACACCTCCATTCTATGACTTCACACACCTCCATTCTATGACTTCACACACCTCCATCTGTGACTTCACACACCTCAATTCTGTGACTTCACACACCTCCATTATGACTACACACACCTCCATTCTATGACTTCACACCTCCATTCTGTGTCTTCACACACCTCTATTCTGAGTTCACACACCTCCATTCTGTGAATTCACACTCCTCAAATCTGACTTCACACAGCTCCATTCTATTATTTCACACACCTCCATACTGTGACTTCACACACCTCCATTCTATGACTTCACACACCTCCATTGTGACGTCACACCTCCATTCTATGAGTTCACACACCTTCATTCTGACTTCACACACCTCCATTCAATGACTTCACACACCTCCATTTTGACTTCACACACCTACATTCTATGACTTCACACAACTCCATTCTGACTTCACACACCGCCATTCTGTGACTTCACACAAGTCCATTCCATGACTTCACACACCTCCTATCGAAGACTTCACACACCTCCATTCTGTGACTTCACACACCAACATTCTGTGACTTCACATACCTCCGTTTTGACTTCACACACTTCCATTCTTTGACTTCACACACCTCCGTTCTGTGACTTCACACACCACCATTGTTTGACTTCACACACCTCCATTTTTGGACTTCACACACCTCCTTTCCATGACTTCACTCATCTCCATTTTATGAGTTCGCACACCTCCATTTTGACTTCACACACCTACATTCAATGACTTCACACACCTCCATTCTACTTCAGAAACATCCATTCTATGACTTCATACACCTCCATTCTATGACTTCACAAACCTCTATTCTTTGACTTCACACACCTTCATTCTGAGTTCACACACCTCCATTCTGTGACTTCACACACCTCCATTCTGTGACTTCACACAACTCCATTCTATGACTTCCCACACCTCCATTCTGGGACTTCACACACCTCCATTCTGAGTTCACACACCTCTGTTCTGTAACTTAACACACCTTCATTCTGTGACTTCACACACCTTCATTCTATGACTTCACACACCTCCATTCTTTCACTTCACACACCTCCATTTTGAGTTCACACACCTACATTCTGTGACTTCACACACCTCCATTTGTGACTTTACACACCACCATTTTGACTTCACAAACCTCCATTCTGTGACTTCACAAACCTCCATTCTGTGACTTCACACACCTCCATTTGTGACTTTACACACCACCATTTTGACTTCACAAACCTCCATTCTGTGACTTCACAAACCTCCATTCTGTGACTTCACACACCTCCATTTTGACTTCACACACTTCCATTCTTTGACTTCACAAACCTCCATTCTGTGACTTCACACACCTCCATTTTGACTTCACACACATCCATTCTATGAGTTCACATACCACCATTTTGATTACACACACCTCCATTCTATGACTTCATACCCCTACATTCTTACTTCAAAAACATCCATTCTATGACTTTACAGACCTCCATTCTATGAGTTCAGAAACGTCCATTCTATGACTTCACACACCTCCATTCTATGACTTCACACACCTCCAATCTATGACTTCACACACCTCCATTCTATGACTTCACACACCTCCATTCTGTGACTTCACACATCTCCATTCTATGAGTTCACACACCTGCATTGTGACTTCACACACCTCCATTCTATGACTTCACACACCTCCATTCTGACTTCACAAACCTCCATTCTGACTTCACAAACATCAATTCTGTGACTTCACACACATCCCTTCTTTGAATTCACACACCTCCATTGTGAGTTCACACAGCTTCATTCTGATTTCACAAACATCAATTCTGTGACTTCACACACCTCCATTCTATGACTTCACACACCTCCATTCTATGACTTCACACACCTCCATTCTCTGACTTCACAAACCTCCATTCTGACTTCACACACCTCCATTCTGACCTCACAAACATCAATTCTGTGACTTCACACACCTCCATTCTATGACTTCACACACGTCCATTCTATGACGTCACACACCTCCATTCTATGACTTCACACACTTCCATTCTTTGACTTCACACACCACCATTCTTTGACTTCACAAAACTCCATTGTGAGTTCACACACCTCCATTCTATGACTTCACACACCTCCATTCTGACTTCACACAGCTCCATTCTATGACTTCACACACTTCCATTCTTTGACTTCACACACCACCATTCTTTGACTTCACACAACTCCATTGTGAGTTCACACAACTCCATTCTATGACTTCACACACCTCCATTCTGGCTTCACACAGCTACATTCCATGACTTCACACACCTCCATTCTGTGACTTCACACACCTCCATTCTATGACTTAACACACCTTCATTCTTACTTCACAAACATCCATTCTATGACTTCACGCACCTCCATTCTATGACTTCACACACCTCCATTCTGTGACTTCACACACCTCAATTCTGTGACTTCACACACCTACATTATGACTTCACACACTTCCATTGTATGACTTCACATACCTCCATTCTATGACTTCACACACCTCCATTCTGTGACTTCACACACCTCCATTCTGAGTTCACACACCTCCATTCTGTGACTTCACACATCTCCCATCTGACTTCACACAGCTCCATTCTATGACTTCATACACCTCCATTCTGTGACTTCACACACCTCCATTCTATGACTTCACACACCTCCACTGTGAATTCACACACCTCCATTCTATGAGTTCACACACCTCCATTCTGACTTCACACACCTCCATTCTATGACTTCACACACCTCCATTCTGACATCACACACCTCCATTCTATGACTTCATTCAACTCCATTCTGACTTCACACACCTCCATTCTATGACTTCACACACCTCCATTCTGTGACTTCACACACCTCCCTTATGAGTTCACACACCTCCATTCTGTGACTTCACACACCTCCATTCTGTGACATCACACACTTCCATTCTGTGACTTCACACGCCTCCATTCTATGACTTCACACAACTTCATTATGACTTCACACACCTCCATTCTATGACTTCACACACCTCCATTCTATGACTTCACATCTCCATTCTGTGACTTCACACACATCCATTCTGAGTTCACACACCTCCATTCTGTGACTTCACACTCCTCATATCTGACTTCACACAGCTCCATTCTATGATTTCACACACCTCCATACTGTGACTTCACACACCTCCATTCTATGACTTCACAAACCTCCATTGTGACTTCACACCTCCATTCTATGAGTTCACACACCTCCATTCTGACTTCACACACCTCCATTCTATGACTTCACACACCTCCATTCTGACTTCACACACCTCCATTCTATGACTTCACACACTTCCATTCTGACTTCACACACCTACATTCTATGACTTCACACAACTCCATTCTGACTTCACACGCCGCCATTCTCTGACTTCACACACCTCCATTGCATGACTTCACACAAATCCTTTGGATGACTTCACACACCTCCATTCTGTGACTTCACACACCTCTATTCTGTGACTTCACACACCTCCATTTTGACTTCACACACTTTCATTCTTTGACTTCACACACCTCCATTCTGTGACTTTACACACCACCATTTTGACTTCGCAAACCTCCATTCGGTGACTTCACAAACCTCCATTCTGTGACTTCGCATACCTCCATTGTTTGACTTCACACACCTCTATTCTTTGATTTCACACACCTCCATTCCATGACTTCACACATCTCCACTCTATCAGTTCACACACATCCATTCTATGAGTTCACATACCACCATTTTGATTGCACACACCTCCATTGTATGACTTCACTCCCCTACATTCTTACTTCAAAAACATCCATTCTGTGACTTACAGACCTCCATTCTATGAGTTCACAAACCTCCATTCTATGACTTCACACACCTCCGTTCTGCGACTTCACACACCTCCATTCTATGACTTCACACACCTCCATTCTATGACTGCACACACCTCCATTCTGTGACTTCACACATCTCCATTCTATGAGTTCACACACCTGCATTGTGACTTCAGACACCTCCATTCTATGACTTCACACACCTCCATTCTGACTTCTCACACCTCCATTCTGACTTTAAAAACATCAATTCTGTGACTTCACACACCTCCATTCTTTGACTTCGCACACCTCCATTGTGAGTTCACACACCTACATTCTGACTTCACAAACATCAATTCTGTGACTTCACACACCTCCATTCTATGACTTCACACGCCTCCATTGTATGACTTCACACACCTCCATTCTCTGACTTCACAAACCTCCATTCTGACTTCACACACCTCCATTCTGACCTCACAAACATCAATTCTGTGACTTCACACACCTCCATTCTATATCTTCACACACCTCCATTCTATGACTTCACACACCTCCATGCTATGACTTCACACACTTCCATTCTTTGTCCTCACACACCTCCATTCTTTGACTTCACACACCTCCATTTGTGACTCTACACACCACCTTTTTGACTTCACACACCTCCATTCTGTGATTTCACACACCTCCATTCTGTGACTTCACACACCTTTATTCTTTGACTTCACACCTCCATTCTTTGACTTCACACACCTCCATTCCATGACTTCACACACTTCCATTCTATGAGTTCACACACCTCCATTCTATGAGTTCACACACTTCCATTTTGACTTCACACACGTCCATTCTGTGACTTCACACACCTCCATTCTGTGACTTCACACACCTCCATTCTGTGACTTCACACACCTCCATTCTATGACTTCACACACCTCCATTCTGTGACATCACACATCTCCATTTTGACTTCACACACCTCAATTCTGGCTTCACACACCTTCATTCTTTGACTTCACACACTTCCATTCTATGACTTCACACACCTCCATACTTTGACTTCACACTCCTCCATTGTGAGTTCACACACCTCCATTCTATGACTTCACACACCTCCATTCTATGACTTCACATACCTCCATCTGTGACTTCACACACCTCAATTCTGTGACTTCACACACCTCCATTATGACTTCTCACACACCTCCATTCTATGACTTCACACCTCCATTCTGTGTCTTCACACACCTCTATTCTGAGTTCACACACCTCCATTCTGTGAATTCACACTCCTCAAATCTGACTTCACACAGCTCTATTCTATGATTTCACACACCTCCATTGTGACTTCACACCTCCATTCTATGAGTTCACACACCAACATTGTGACTTCACACCTCCATTCTATGAGTTCACACACCTCCATTCTGACTTCACACACCTCCATTCAATGACTTCACACACCTCCATTTTGACTTCACACACCTACATTCTATGACTTCACACAACTCCATTCTGACTTCACACACCGCCATTCTGTGACTTCACACACCTCCATTCCATGACTTCACACACCTCCTATCGATGACTTCACACACCTCCATTCTGTGACTTCACACACCAACATTCTGTGACTTCACACACCTCCATTTTGACCTCAGACACTTCCATTCTTTGACTTCACACACCTCCGTTCTGTGACTTCACACACCACCATTGTTTGACTTCACACACCTCTATTTTTGGACTTCACACACCTCCTTTCCATGACTTCACTCATCTCCATTTTATGAGTTCGCACACCTCCATTTTGACTTCACACACCTACATTCAATGACTTCACACACCTCCATTCTACTTCAGAAACATCCATTCTATGACTTCATACACCTCCATTCTATGACTTCACAAACCTAGATTCTTTGACTTCACAGAACTTCATTCTGAGTTCACACACCTCAATTCTGTGTCTTCACACACCTCAATTCTGGCTTCACACACCTGCATTGTATGACTTCACACACTTCCATTCTATGACTTCACACACCTCCATTCTTTGACTTCACACACCTCTATTGTGAGTTCACACACCTCCATTCTGTGACTTCACACACCTCCATTCTGTGACTTCACACACCTCCATTCTGTGACTTCACACACCTCCATTCTATGACTTCACACACCTCGATTCTATGAATTCACACATCTCCATTCTGTGACTTCACACACCTCAATTCTGTGACTTCACACACCTACATTATGACTTCACACATCTCCATTGTATGACATCACATACCTCCATTCTATGACTTCACACACCTCCATTCTGTGACTTCACACACCTCCATTCTGAGTTCACACACCTCCATTCTGTGACTTCACACACCTCCCATCTGACTTCACACAGCTCCATTCTATGACTTCATACACCTCCATTCTGTGACTTCACACACCTCCATTATATGACTTCACACACCTCCACTGTGACTTCACACACCTCCATTCTATGAGTTCACACAACTCCATTCTGACTTCACACACCTCCATTCTATGACTTCACACTCCTCCATTCTGACATCACACACCTCCATTCTATGACTTCATTCAACTCCATTCTGACTTCACACACCTCCATTCTATCACTTCACACACCTCCATTCTGTGACTTCACACACCTCCCTTGTGAGTTCACACACCTCCATTCTGTGACTTCACACACCTCCATTCTGTGACTTCACACACCTCCATTCTGTGACTTCACACACCTCCATTCTATGACTTCACACACCTTGATTCTATGAATTCAGACATCTCCATTCTGTGACTTCACACAACTCCATTTTGTGACTTTCCACACCTCCATTCTGGGACTTCACACACCACCATTCTGAGTTCACACACCTCCGTTCTGTGACTTAACACACCTTCATTCTGTGACTTCACACACCTTCATTCTATGACTTCACACACCTCCATTCTTTCACTTCACATACCTCCATTTTGAGTTCACACACCTACATTCTGTGACTTCACACACCTCCATTTGTGACTTTACACACCACCATTTTGACTTCACAAACCTCCATTCTGTGACTTCACAAACCTCCATTCTGTGACTTCACACACCTCCATTTTGACTTCACACACTTCCATTCTTTGACTTCACAAACCTCCATTCTGTGACTTCACACACCTCCATTTTGACTTCACACACATCCATTCTATGAGTTCACATACCACCATTTTGATTGCACACACCTCCATTCTATGACTTCACACCCCTACATTCTTACTTCAAAAATATCCATTCTATGACTTTACAGACCTCCATTCTATGAGTTCACAAACGTCCATTCTATGACTTCACACACCTCCATTCTATGACTTCACACACCTCCATTCTATGACTTCACACACCTCCATTCTGTGACTTCACACATCTCCATTCTATGAGTTCACACACCTGCATTGTGACTTCACACACCTCCATTCTATGAATTCACACACCTCCATTCTGACTTCACAAACCTCCATTCTGACTTCACAAACATCAATTCTGTGACTTCACACACCTCCATTCTTTGAATTCACACACCTCCATTGTGAGTTCACACAGCTCCATTCTGATTTCACAAACATCAATTCTGTGACTTCACATACCTCCATTCTATGACTTCACACACCTCCATTCTATGACTTCACACACCTCCATTCTCTGACTTCACAAACCTCCATTCTGACTTCACACACCTCCCTTCTGACCTCACAAACATCAATTCTGTGACTTCACACACCTCCATTCTATGACTTCACACACCTCCATTCTATGACTTCACACACCTCCATTCTATGACTTCACACACTTCCATTCTTTGACTTCACACACCACCATTCTTTGACTTCACAAAACTCCATTGTGAGTTCACACACCTCCATTCTATGACTTCACACACCTCCATTCTGACTTCACACAGCTCCATTCTATGACTTCACACACTTCCATTCTTTGACTTCACACACCACCATTCTTTGACTTCACACAACTCCATTGTGAGTTCACACATCTCCATTCTATGACTTCACACACCTCCATTCTGACTTAACAGAGCTCCATTCCATAACTTCACACACCTCCATTCTGTGCCTTCACACACCTCCATTCTATGACTTAACACACCTTCATTCTTACTTCACAAACATCCATTCTATGACTTCACGCACCTTCATTCTATGACTTCACACACTTCCAATCTATGACTTCACACACCTCCATTCTGTGACTTCACACACCTCAATTCTGTGACCTCACACACCTACATTATGACTTCACACACCTCCATTGTATGACTTCACATACCTCCATTCTATGACTTCACACACCTCCATTCTGTGACTTCACACACCTCCATTCTGAGTTCACACACCTCAATTCTGTGACTTCACACACCTCCCATCTGACTTCACACAGCTCCATTCTATGAGTTCATACACCTCCATTCTGTGACTTCACACACCTCCATTCTATGACTTCACACACCTCCACTGTGACTTCACACACCTCCATTCTATGAGTTCACACACCTCCATTCTGACTTCACACACCTCCATTCTATGACTTCACACTCCTCCATTCTGACATCACACACCTCCATTCTATGACTTCATTCAACTCCATTCTGACTTCACACACCTCCATTCTATGACTTCACACACCTCCATTCTGTGACTTCACACACCTAACTTGTGAGTTCACACACCTCCATTCTGTGACTTCACACACCTCCATTCTGTGACTTCACACACCTCCATTCTGTGACTTCACACACCTCCATTCTATGACTTCACACACCTCGATTCTATGAATTCACACATCTCCATTCTGTGACTTCACACAACTCCATTCTATGACTTCCCACACCTCCATTCTGGGACTTCACACACTTCCATTCTGAGTTCACACACCTCCGTTCTGTGACTTAACACACCTTCATTCTGTGACTTCACACACCTTCATTCTATGACTTCACACACCTCCATTCTTTCACTTCACAAACCTCCATTTTGAGTTCACACACCTACATTCTGTGACTTCACACACCTCCATTTGTGACTTTACACACCACCATTTTGACTTCACAAACCTCCATTCTGTGACTTCACAAACCTCCATTCTGTGACTTCACACACCTCCATTTGTGACTATACACACCACCATTTTGACTTCACAAACCTCCATTCTGTGACTTCACAAACCTCCATTCTGTAACTTCACACACCTCCATTTTGACTTCACACACTTCCATTCTTTGACTTCACAAACCTCCATTCTGTGACTTCACACACCTCCATTTTGACTTCACACACATCCATTCTATGAGTTCACATACCACCATTTTGATTGCACACACCTCCATTCTATGACTTCACACCCCTACATTCTTACTTCAAAAACATCCATTCTATGACTTCACACACCTCCATTCTATGACTTCACACGCCTCCATTGTATGACTTCACACACCTCCATTCTATGACTTCACACACCTCCATTGTATGACTTCACACACCTCCATTCTCTGATTCACAAACCTCCATTCTGACTTCACACACCTCCATTCTGACCTCACAAACATCAATTCTGTGACTTCACACACCTCCATTCTATGACATCACACACCTCCATTCTATGACTTCACACACTTCCATTCTTTGACTTCACACACCTTCATTCTTTGACTTCACACACCTCCATTGTGAGTTCACACACCTCCATTCTGACTTCACAAACATCAATTCTGTGACTTCACACACCTCCATTCTATGACTTCACACACCTCCATTTGTGACTCTACACACCACCTTTTTGACTTCACACACCTCCATTCTGTGATTTCACACACCTCCATTCTGTGACTTCACACACCTTTATTGTTTGACTTCACACCTCCATTCTTTGACTTCACACACCTCCATTCCATGACTTCACACAATTCCATTCTCTGAGTTCACACACCTCCATTCTATGAGGTCACAACCTCCATTTTGACTTCACACCCCTCCATTCTGTGACTTCACACACCTCCATTCTGTGACTTCACACACCTCCATTCTGTGACTTCACACACCTCCATTTTGTGACTTCACACACCTCCATTCTGTGACTTCACACACATCCATTCTGTGACATCACACATCTCCATTTTGACTTCACACACCTCAATTCTGGCTTCACACACCTTCATTCTATGACTTCACACACTTCCATTCTATGAGTTCACACACCTCCATACTTTGACTTCACACTCCTCCATTGTGAGTTCACACACCTCCATTCTATGACTTCACACACCTCCATTCTATGACTTCACACACCTCCATCTGTGACTTCACACACCTCAATTCTGTGACTTCACACACCTCCATTATGACTTCACACATCTCCATTCTATGACTTCACACACCTCCATTGTATGACTTCACAAATCCATTCTGTGACTTCACACACCTCTATTCTGAGTTCACACACCTCCATTCTGTGAATTCACACGCCTCAAATCTGACTTCACACAGCTCCATTCTATGATTTCACACATCTCCATACTGTGACTTCACACACCTCCATTCTATGACTTCACTCACCTCCATTGTGACTTCACACCTCCATTCTATGAGTTCACACACCTCCATTCTGACTTCACACACCTCCATTCAATGACTTCACACACCTCCATTTTGACTTCACACACCTACATTCTATGACTTCACACAACTCCATTCTCACTTCACACACCGCCATTCTGTGACTTCACACACCTCCATTCCATGACTTCACACATCTCCTTTCGGTGACTTCACACACCTCCAATCTGTGACTTCACACACCTCCATTCAGTGACTTCACACACCTCCATTTTGACCTCACACACTTCCATTCTTTGACTTCACACACCTCCGTTCTATGACTTCACACACAACCATTGTTTGACTTCACACACCTCCATTTTTGGACTTCACACACCTCCTTTCCATGACTTCACACATCTCCATTTTATGAGTTCGCACACCTCCATTTTGACTTCACACACCTCCATTCAATGACTTCACACACCTCCATTCTACTTCAGAAACATCCATTCTATGACTTCATACACCACCATTATATGACTTCACAAACCTCCATTCTTTGACTTCACACACCTTCATTCTGAGTTCACACACCTCAATTCTGTGTCTTCACACACCTCAATTCTGGCTTCACACACCTTCATTCTATGACTTGACACACTTGCATTCTATGACTTCACACACCTCCATTCTTTGACTTCACACACCTCGATTCTATGAATTCACACATCTCCATTCTGTGACTTCACACAACTGCATTCTATGACTTCCCACACCTCCATTCTGGGACTTCACACACCTCCATTCTGAGTTCACACACGTCCGTTCTGTGACGTAACACACCTTCATTCTGTGACTTCACAAACCTTCATTCTATGACTTCACACACCTCCATTCTTTCACTTCACACACCTCCATTTTGAGTTCACACACCTACATTCTGTGACTTCACACACCTCCATTTGTGACTTTACACACCACCATTTTGACTTCACAAACCTCCATTCTGTGACTTCACAAACCTCCATTCTGTGACTTCACACACCTCCATTTTGACTTCACACACTTCCATTCTTTGACTTCACAAACCTCCATTCTGTGACTTCGCACACCTCCATTTTGACTTCACACACATCCATTGTATGAGTTCACATACCACCATTTTGATTGCAAACACCTCCATTCTATGACTTCACACCCCTACATTCTTACTTCAAATACATCCATTCTATGACTTTACAGACCTCCATTCTATGAGTTCACAAACGTCCATTCTATGACTTCACACACCTCCGTTCTGTGACTTCACACACCTCCATTCTATGACTTCACACACATCCATTCTATGACTGCACACACCTCCATTCTGTGACTTCACACATCTCCATTCTATGAGTTCACACATCTGCATTGTGACTTCAGACACCTCCATTCTATGACTTCACACACCTCCATTCTGACTTCACACACCTCCATTCTGACTTTACAAACATCAATTCTGTGACTTCACACACCTCCATTCTTTGACTTCACACACCTCCATTGTGAGTTCACACACCTACATTCTGACTTCACAAACATCAATTCTGTGACTTCACACACCTCCATTCTATGACTTCACACGCCTCCATTGTATGACTTCACACACCTCCATTCTCTGACTTCACAAACCTCCATTCTGACTTCACACACCTCCATTCTGACCTCACAAACATCAATTCTTTGACTTCACACACCTCCATTCTATGTCTTCACACACCTCCATTCTATGACTTCACACACCTCCATTCTATGACTTCACACACTTCCATTCTTTGTCCTCACACACCTCCATTCTTTGACTTCACACACCTCCATTTGTGACTCTACACACCACCTTTTTGACTTCACACACCTCCATTCTGTGATTTCACACACCTCCATTCTGTGACTTCACACACCTTTATTGTTTGACTTCACACCTCCATTCTTTGACTTCACACACCTCCATTCCATGACTTCACACACTTCCATTCTATGAGTTCACACACCTCGATTCTATGAGTTCACACACCTCCATTTTGACTTCACACACGTCCATTCTGTGACTTCACACACGTCCATTCTGTGACTTCACACACCTCCATTCTGTGACTTCACACACCTCCATTCTATGACTTCACACACCTCCATTCTGTGACTTCACACACGTCCATTCTGTGACATCACACATCTCCATTTTGACTTCACACACCTCAATTCTGGCTTCACACACCTTCATTCTGTGACTTCACACACTTCCATTCTATGACTTCACACACCTCCATACTTTGACTTCACACTCCTCCATTGTGAGTTCACACACCTCCATTCTATGACTTCACACACCTCCATTCTATGACTTCACATACCTCCATCTGTGACTTCACACACCTCAATTCTGTGACTTCACACACCTCCATTATGACTACTCACACACCTCCATTCTATGACTTCACACCTCCATTCTCTGTCTTCACACACCTCTATTCTGAGTTCACACACCTCCATTCTGTGAATTCACACTCCTCAAATCTGACTTCACACAGCTCCATTCTATGATTTCACACACCTCCATACTGTGACTTCACACACCTCCATTCTATGACTTCACACACCTCCATTGTGACTTCACACCTCCATTCTATGAGTTCACACACCTCCATTCTGACTTCACACACCTCCATTCAATGACTTCACACACCTCCATTTTGACTTCACACACCTACATTCTATGACTTCACACAACTCCATTCTGACTTCACACACCGCCATTCTGTGACTTCACACACCTCCATTCCATGACTTCACACACCTCCTATCGATGACTTCACACACCTCCATTCTGGGACTTCACACACCTCCATTCTGTGACTTCACACACCTCCATTTTGACCTCACACACTTCCATTCTTTGACTTCACACACCTCCGTTCTGTGACTTCACACACCACCATTGTTTGACTTCACACACCTCCATTTTTGGACTTCACACACCTCCTTTCCATGACTTCACTCATCTCCATTTTATGAGTTCGCACACCTCCATTTTGACTTCACACACCTACATTCAATGACTTCACACACCTCCATTCTACTTCAGAAACATCCATTCTATGACTTCATACACCTCCATTCTATGACTTCACAAACCTAGATTCTTTGATTTCACACAACTTCATTCTGAGTTCACACACCTCAATTCTGTGTCTTCACACACCTCAATTCTGGCTTCACAAACCTGCATTCTATGACTTCACACACTTCCATTCTATGACTTCACACACCTCCATTCTTTGACTTCACACACCTCTATTGTGAGTTCACACACCTCCATTCTGTGACTTCACACACCTCCATTCTGTGACTTCACACACCTCCATTCTGTGACTTCACACACCTCCATTCTATGACTTCACACACCTCGATTCTATGAATTCACACATCTCCATTCTGTGACTTCACCCAACTCCATTCTATGACTTCCCACACCTCCATTCTGGGACTTCACACACCACCATTCTGAGTTCACACACCTCCGTTCTGTAACTTAACACACCTTCATTCTGTGACTTCACACACCTTCATTCTATGACTTCACACACCTCCATTCTTTCACTTCACACACCTCCATTTTGAGTTCACACACCTACATTCTGTGACTTCACACACCTCCATTTGTGACTTTACACACCACCATTTTGACTTCACAAACCTCCATTCTGTGACTTCACAAACCTCCATTCTGTGACTTCACACACCTCCATTTTGACTTCACACACTTCCATTCTTTGACTTCACAAACCTCCATTCTGTGACTTCACACACCTCCATTTTGACTTCACACACATCCATTCTATGAGTTCACATACCACCATTTTGATTGCACACACCTCCATTCTATGACTTCACACCCCTACATTCTTACTTCAAAAACATCCATTCTATGACTTTACAGACCTCCATTCTATGAGTTACAAACGTCCATTCTATGACTTCACACACCTCCATTCTATGACTTCACACACCTCCATTCTATGACTTCACACACCTCCATTCTATGAGTTCACACACCTGCATTGTGACTTCACACACCTCCATTCTATGAATTCACACACCTCCATTCTGACTTCAAAAACCTCCATTCTGACTTCACAAACATCAATTCTGTGACTTCACACACCTCCATTCTCTGACTTCACAAACCTCCATTCTGACTTCACACACCTCCATTCTGACCTCACAAACATCAATTCTGTGACTTCACACACCTCCATTCTATGACTTCACACACCTCCATTCTATGACTTCACACACCTCCATTCTATGACTTCACACACTTCCATTCTTTGACTTCACACACCACCATTCTTTGACTTCACAAAACTCCATTGTGAGTTCACACACCTCCATTCTATGACTTCACACACCTCCATTCTGACTTCACACAGCTCCATTCTATGACTTCACACACTTCCATTCTTTGACTTCACACACCACCATTCTTTGACTTCACACAACTCCATTGTGAGTTCACACATCTACATTCTATGATTTCACACACCTCCATTCTGACTTCACACACCTCCATTCCATGACTTCACACACCTCCATTCTGTGCCTTCACACACCTCCATTCTATGACTTAACACACCTTCATTCTTACTTCACAAACATCCATTCTATGACTTCACGCACCTCCATTCTATGACTTCGCACACTTCCAATCTATGACTTCACACACCTCCATTCTGTGACTTCACACACCTCAATTCTGTGACTTCACACACCTACATTATGACTTCACACACCTCCATTGTATGACTTCACATACCTCCATTCTATGACTTCACACACCTCCATTCTGTGACTTCACACACCTCCATTCTGAGTTCACACACCTCCATTCTGTGACTTCACACACCTCCAATCTGACTTCACACAGCTCCATTCTATGACTTCATACACCTCCAATCTGTGACTTCACACACCTCCATTCTATGACTTCACACACCTCCACTGTGACTTCACACACCTCCATTCTATGAGTTCACACACCTCCATTCTGACTTCACACACCTCCATTCTATGACTTCACACTCCTCCATTCTGACATCACACACCTCCATTCTATGACTTCATTCAACTCCATTCTGACTTCACACACCTCCATTCTATGACTTCACACACCTCCATTCTGTGACTTCACACACCTACCTTGTGAGTTCACACACCTCCATTCTGTGACTTCACACACCTCCATTCTGTGACTTCACACACCTCCATTCTGTGACTTCACACACCTCCATTCTATGACTTCACACACCTCGATTCTATGAATTCACACATCTCCATTCTGTGACTTCACACAACTGCATTCTATGACTTCCCACACCTCCATTCTGGGACTTCACACACTTCCATTCTGAGTTCACACACCTCCGTTCTGTGACTTAACACACCTTCATTCTGTGACTTCACACACCTTCATTCTATGACTTCACACACCTCCATTCTTTCACTTCACAAACCTCCATTTTGAGTTCACACACCTACATTCTGTGACTTCACACACCTCCATTTGTGACTTTACACACCACCATTTTGACTTCACAAACCTCCATTCTGTGACTTCACAAACCTCCATTCTGTGACTTCACACACCTCCATTTGTGACTATACACACCACCATTTTGACTTCACAAACCTCCATTCTGTGACTTCACAAACCTCCATTCTGTAACTTCACACACCTCCATTTTGACTTCAGACACTTCCATTCTTTGACTTCACAAACCTCCATTCTGTGACTTCACACACCTCCATTTTGACTTCACACACATCCATTCTATGAGTTCACATACCACCATTTTGATTGCACACACCTCCATTCTATGACTTCACACCCCTACATTCTTACTTCAAAAACATCCATTCTATGACTTTACAGACCTCCATTCTATGAGTTCACAAACGTCCATTCTATGACTTCACACACCTCCATTCAATGACTTCACACGCCTCCATTGTATGACTTCACACACCTCCATTCTCTGACTTCACAAACCTCCATTCTGACTTCACACACCTCCATTCTGACCTCACAAACATCAATTCTGTGACTTCACACACCTCCATTCTATGACATCACACACCTCCATTCTATGACTTCACACACTTCCATTCTTTGACTTCACACACCTTCATTCTTTGACTTCACACACCTCCATTGTGAGTTCACACACCTCCATTCTGACTTCACAAACATCAATTCTGTGACTTCACACACCTCCATTCTATGAGTTCACACACCTCCATTTGTGACTCTACACACCACCTTTTTGACTTCACACACCTCCATTCTGTGATTTCACACACCTCCATTCTGTGACTTCACACACCTTTATTGTTTGACTTCACACCTCCATTCTTTGACTTCACACACCTCCATTCCATGACTTCACACACTTCCATTCTCTGAGTTCACACACCTCCATTCTATGAGGTCACAACCTCCATTTTGACTTCACACACCTCCATTCTGTGACTTCACACACCTCCATTCTGTGACTTCACACACCTCCATTCTGTGACTTCACACACCTCCATTCTGTGACTTCACACACCTCCATTCTGTGACTTCACACATGTCCATTCTGTGACATCACACATCTCCATTTTGACTTCACACACCTCAATTCTGGCTTCACACACCTTCATTCTATGACTTCACACACTTCCATTCTATGACTTCACACACCTCCATACTTTGACTTCACACTCCTCCATTGTGAGTTCACACACCTCCATTCTATGACTTCACACACCTCCATTCTATGACTTCACACACCTCCATCTGTGACTTCACACACCTCCATTCTATGACTTCACACACCTCCATTCTATGACTTCACACACCTCCATTCTATGAGTTCACACACCTGCATTGTGACTTCACACACCTCCATTCTATGAATTCACACACCTCCATTCTGACTTCACAAACCTCCATTCTGACTTCACAAACATCAATTCTGTGACTACACACCTCCATTCTCTGACTTCACAAACCTCCATTCTGACTTCACACACCTCCATTCTGACCTCACAAACATCAATTCTGTGACTTCACACACCTCCATTCTATGACTTCACACACCTCCATTCTATGACTTCACACACCTCCATTCTATGACTTCACACACTTCCATTCTTTGACTTCACACACCACCATTCTTTGACTTCACAAAACTCCATTGTGAGTTCACAAACCTCCATTCTATGACTTCACACACCTCCATTCTGACTTCACACAGCTCCATTCTATGACTTCACACACTTCCATTCTTTGACTTCACACACCACCATTCTTTGACTTCACACAACTCCATTGTGAGTTCACACATCTCCATTCTATGACTTCACACACCTCCATTCTGACTTCACACACCTCCATTCCATGACTTCACACACCTCCATTCTGTGCCTTCACACACCTCCATTCTATGACTTAACACACCTTGATTCTTACTTCACAAACATCCATTCTATGACTTCACGCACCTCCATTCTATGACTTCACACACTTCCAATCTATGACTTCACACACCTCCATTCTGTGACTTCACACACCTCAATTCTGTGACTTCACACACCTACATTATGACTTCACACACCTCCATTGTATGATTTCACATACCTCCATTCTATGACTTCACACACCTCCATTCTGTGACTTCACACACCTCCATTCTGAGTTCACTCACCTCCATTCTGTGACTTCACACACCTCCCATCTGACTTCACACAGCTCCATTCTATGACTTCATACACCTCCATTCTGTGACTTCACACACCTCCATTCTATGACTTCACACACCTCCACTGTGACTTCACACACCTCCATTCTATGAGTTCACACACCTCCATTCTGACTTCACACACCTCCATTCTATGACTTCACACTCCTCCATTCTGACATCACACACCACCATTCTATGACTTCATGCAACTCCATTCTGACTTCACACACCTCCATTCTATGACTTCACACACCTCCATTCTGTGACTTCACACACCTCCCTTGTGACTTCACACACCTCCATTCTGTGACTTCACACACCTCCATTCTGTGACTTCACACACCTCCATTCTATGACTTCACACACCTCGATTCTATGAATTCACACATCTCCATTCTGTGACTTCACACAACTCCATTCTATGACTTCCCACACCTCCATTCTGGGACTTCACACACTTCCATTCTGAGTTCACACACCTCCGTTCTGTGACTTAACACACCTTCATTCTGTGACTTCACACACCTTCATTCTATGACTTCACACACCTCCATTCTTTCACTTCACAAACCTCCATTTTGAGTTCACACACCTACATTCTGTGACTTCACACACCTCCATTTGTGACTTTACACACCACCATTTTGACTTCACAAACCTCCATTCTGTGACTTCACAAACCTCCATTCTGTGACTTCACACACCTCCATTTGTGACTATACACACCACCATTTTGACTTCACAAACCTCCATTCTGTGACTTCACAAACCTCCATTCTGTAACTTCACACACCTCCATTTTGACTTCACACACTTCCATTCTTTGACTTCACAAACCTCCATTCTGTGACTTCACACACCTCCATTTTGACTTCACACACATCCATTCTATGAGTTCACATACCACCATTTTGATTGCACACACCTCCATTCTATGACTTCACACCCCTACATTCTTACTTCAAAAACATCCATTCTATGACTTCACACACCTCCATTCTATGACTTCACACGCCTCCATTGTATGACTTCACACACCTCCATTCTGACTTCACACAGCTCCATTCTATGACTTCACACACTTCCATTCTTTGACTTCACACACCACCATTCTTTGACTTCACACAACTCCATTGTGAGTTCACACATCTACATTCTATGATTTCACACACCTCCATTCTGACTTCACACAGCTCCATTCCATGACTTCACACACCTCCATTCTGTGCCTTCACACACCTCCATTCTATGACTTAACACACCTTCATTCTTACTTCACAAACATCCATTCTATGACTTCACGCACCTCCATTCTATGACTTCACACACTTCCAATCTATGACTTCACACACCTCCATTCTGTGACTTCACACACCTCAATTCTGTGACTTCACACACCTACATTATGACTTCACACACCTTCATTGTATGACTTCACATACCTCCATTCTATGACTTCACACACCTCCATTCTGTGACTTCACACACCTCCATTCTGAGTTCACACACCTCCATTCTGTGACTTCACACACCTCCAATCTGACTTCACACAGCTCCATTCTATGACTTCATACACCTCCAATCTGTGACTTCACACACCTCCATTCTATGACTTCACACACCTCCACTGTGACTTCACACACCTCCATTCTATGAGTTCACACACCTCCATTCTGACTTCACACACCTCCATTCTATGACTTCACACTCCTCCATTCTGACATCACACACCTCCATTCTATGACTTCATTCAACTCCATTCTGACTTCACACACCTCCATTCTATGACTTCACACACCTCCATTCTGTGACTTCACACACCTCCCTTGTGAGTTCACACACCTCCATTCTGTGACTTCACACACCTCCATTCTGTGACTTCACACACCTCCATTCTGTGACTTCACACACCTCCATTCTATGACTTCACACACCTCGATTCTATGAATTCACACATCTCCATTCTGTGACTTCACACAACTCCATTCTATGACTTCCCACACCTCCATTCTGGGACTTCACACACTTCCATTCTGAGTTCACACACCTCCGTTCTGTGACTTAACACACCTTCATTCTGTGACTTCACACACCTTCATTCTATGACTTCACACACCTCCATTCTTTCACTTCACAAACCTCCATTTTGAGTTCACACACCTACATTCTGTGACTTCACACACCTCCATTTGTGACTTTACACACCACCATTTTGACTTCACAAACCTCCATTCTGTGACTTCACAAACCTCCATTCTGTGACTTCACACACCTCCATTTGTGACTATACACACCACCATTTTGACTTCACAAACCTCCATTCTGTGACTTCACAAACCTCCATTCTGTAACTTCACACACCTCCATTTTGACTTCACACACTTCCATTCTTTGACTTCACAAACCTCCATTCTGTGACTTCACACACCTCCATTTTGACTTCACACACATCCATTCTATGAGTTCACATACCACCATTTTGATTGCACACACCTCCATTCTATGACTTCACACCCCTACATTCTTACTTCAAAAACATCCATTCTATGACTTTACAGACCTCCATTCTATGAGTTCACAAACGTCCATTCTATGACTTCACACACCTCCATTCTGACTTCACACAGCTCCATTCTATGACTTCACACACTTCCATTCTTTGACTTCACACACCACCATTCTTTGACTTCACACAACTCCATTGTGAGTTCACACATCTACATTCTATGATTTCACACACCTCCATTCTGACTTCACACAGCTCCATTCCATGACTTCACACACCTCCATTCTGTGCCTTCACACACCTCCATTCTATGACTTAACACACCTTCATTCTTACTTCACAAACATCCATTCTATGACTTCACGCACCTCCATTCTATGACTTCACACACTTCCAATCTATGACTTCACACACCTCCATTCTGTGACTTCACACACCTCAATTCTGTGACTTCACACACCTACATTATGACTTCACACACCTCCATTGTATGACTTCACATACCTCCATTCTATGACTTCACACACCTCCATTCTGTGACTTCACACACCTCCATTCTGAGTTCACACACCTCCATTCTGTGACTTCACACACCTCCAATCTGACTTCACACAGCTCCATTCTATGACTTCATACACCTCCAATCTGTGACTTCACACACCTCCATTCTATGACTTCACACACCTCCACTGTGACTTCACACACCTCCATTCTATGAGTTCACACACCTCCATTCTGACTTCACACACCTCCATTCTATGACTTCACACTCCTCCATTCTGACATCACACACCTCCATTCTATGACTTCATTCAACTCCATTCTGACTTCACACACCTCCATTCTATGACTTCACACACCTCCATTCTGTGACTTCACACACCTCCCTTGTGAGTTCACACACCTCCATTCTGTGACTTCACACACCTCCATTCTGTGACTTCACACACCTCCATTCTGTGACTTCACACACCTCCATTCTATGACTTCACACACCTCGATTCTATGAATTCACACATCTCCATTCTGTGACTTCACACAACTCCATTCTATGACTTCCCACACCTCCATTCTGGGACTTCACACACTTCCATTCTGAGTTCACACACCTCCGTTCTGTGACTTAACACACCTTCATTCTGTGACTTCACACACCTTCATTCTATGACTTCACACACCTCCATTCTTTCACTTCACAAACCTCCATTTTGAGTTCACACACCTACATTCTGTGACTTCACACACCTCCATTTGTGACTTTACACACCACCATTTTGACTTCACAAACCTCCATTCTGTGACTTCACAAACCTCCATTCTGTGACTTCACACACCTCCATTTGTGACTATACACACCACCATTTTGACTTCACAAACCTCCATTCTGTGACTTCACAAACCTCCATTCTGTAACTTCACACACCTCCATTTTGACTTCACACACTTCCATTCTTTGACTTCACAAACCTCCATTCTGTGACTTCACACACCTCCATTTTGACTTCACACACATCCATTCTATGAGTTCACATACCACCATTTTGATTGCACACACCTCCATTCTATGACTTCACACCCCTACATTCTTACTTCAAAAACATGCATTCTATGACTTTACAGACCTCCATTCTATGAGTTCACAAACGTCCATTCTATGACTTCACACACCTCCATTCTATGACTTCACACGCCTCCATTGTATGACTTCACACACCTCCATTCTCTGACTTCACAAACCTCCATTCTGACTTCACACACCTCCATTCTGACCTCACAAACATCAATTCTGTGACTTCACACACCTCCATTCTATGACATCACACACCTCCATTCTATGACTTCACACACTTCCATTCTTTGACTTCACACACCTTCATTCTTTGACTTCACACACCTGCATTGTGAGTTCAAACACCTCCATTCTGACTTCACAAACATCAATTCTGTGACTTCACACACCTCCATTCTATGAGTTCACACACCTCCATTTGTGACTCTACACACCACCTTTTTGACTTCACACACCTCCATTCTGTGATTTCACACACCTCCATTCTGTGACTTCACACACCTTCATTGTTTGACTTCACACCTCCATTCTTTGACTTCACACACCTCCATTCCATGACTTCACACACTTCCATTCTCTGAGTTCACACACCTCCATTCTATGAGGTCACAACCTCCATTTTGACTTCACACACCTCCATTCTGTGACTTCACACACCTCCATTCTGTGACTTCACACACCTCCATTCTGTGACTTCACACACCTCCATTCTGTGACTTCACACACCTCCATTCTGTGACTTCACACATGTCCATTCTGTGACATCACACATCTCCATTTTGACTTCACACACCTCAATTCTGGCTTCACACACCTTCATTCTATGACTTCACACACTTCCATTCTATGACTTCACAAACCTCCATACTTTGACTTCACACTCCTCCATTGTGAGTTCACACACCTCCATTCTATGACTTCACACACCTCCATTCTATGACTTCACACACCTCCATCTGTGACTTCACACACCTCCATTCTATGACTTCACACACCTCCATTCTATGACTTCACACACCTCCATTCTATGAGTTCACACACCTGCATTGTGACTTCACACACCTCCATTCTATGAATTCACACACCTCCATTCTGACTTCACAAACCTCCATTCTGACTTCACAAACATCAATTCTGTGACTTCACACACCTCCATTCTATGAATTCACACACCTCCATTCTCTGACTTCACAAACCTCCATTCTGACTTCACACACCTCCATTCTGACCTCACAAACATCAATTCTGTGACTTCACACACCTCCATTCTATGACTTCACACACCTCCATTCTCTGACTTCACACACCTCCATTCTATGACTTCACACACTTCCATTCTTTGACTTCACACACCACCATTCTTTGACTTCACAAAACTCCATTGTGAGTTCACAAACCTCCATTCTATGACTTCACACACCTCCATTCTGACTTCACACAGCTCCATTCTATGACTTCACACTCTTCCATTCTTTGACTTCACACACCACCATTCTTTGACTTCACACAACTCTATTGTGAGTTCACACATCTCCATTCTGTGCCTTCACACACCTCCATTCTATGACTTAACACACCTTCATTCTTACTTCACAAACATACATTCTATGACTTCACGCACCTCCATTCTATGACTTCACACACTTCCAATCTATGACTTCACACACCTCCATTCTGTGACTTCACACACCTCAATTCTGTGACTTCACACACCTATATTATGACTTCACACACCTCCATTGTATGATTTCACATACCTCCATTCTATGACTTCACACACCTCCATTCTGTGACTTCACACACCTCCATTCTGAGTTCACACACCTCCATTCTGTGACTTCACACACCTCCCATCTGACTTCACACAGCTCCATTCTATGACTTCATACACCTCCATTCTGTGACTTCACACACCTCCATTCTATGACTTCACACACCTCCACTGTGACTTCACACACCTCCATTCTATGAGTTCACACACCTCCATTCTGACTTCACACACCTCAATTCTATGACTTCACACTCCTCCATTCTGACATCACACACCACCATTCTATGACTTCATGCAACTCCATTCTGACTTCACACACCTCCATTCTATGACTTCACACACCTCCATTCTGTGACTTCACACACCTCCCTTGTGAGTTCACACACCTCCATTCTGTGACTTCACACACCTCCATTCTGTGACTTCACACACCTCCATTCTGTGACTTCACACACCTCCATTCTATGACTTCACACACCTCGATTCTATGAATTCACACATCTCCATTCTGTGACTTCACACAACTCCATTCTATGACTTCCCACACCTCCATTCTGGGACTTCACACACTTCCATTCTGAGTTCACACACCTCCGTTCTGTGACTTAACACACCTTCATTCTGTGACTTCACACACCTTCATTCTATGACTTCACACACCTCCATTCTTTCACTTCACACACCTCCATTTTGAGTTCACACACCTACATTCTGTGACTTCACACACCTCCATTTGTGACTTTACACACCACCATTTTGACTTCACAAACCTCCATTCTGTGACTTCACAAACCTCCATTCTGTGACTTCACACACCTCCATTTGTGACTATACACACCACCATTTTGACTTCACAAACCTCCATTCTGTGACTTCACAAACCTCCATTCTGTAACTTCACACACCTCCATTTTGACTTCAGACACTTCCATTCTTTGACTTCACAAACCTCCATTCTGTGACTTCACACACCTCCATTTTGACTTCACACACATCCATTCTATGAGTTCACATACCACCATTTTGATTGCACACACCTCCATTCTATGACTTCACACCCCTACATTCTTACTTCAAAAACATCCATTCTATGACTTTACAGACCTCCATTCTATGAGTTCACAAACGTCCATTCTATGACTTCACACACCTCCATTCAATGACTTCACACGCCTCCATTGTATGACTTCACACACCTCCATTCTCTGACTTCACAAACCTCCATTCTGACTTCACACACCTCCATTCTGACCTCACAAACATCAATTCTGTGACTTCACACACCTCCATTCTATGACATCACACACCTCCATTCTATGACTTCACACACTTCCATTCTTTGACTTCACACACCTTCATTCTTTGACTTCACACACCTCCATTGTGAGTTCACACACCTCCATTCTGACTTCACAAACATCAATTCTGTGACTTCACACACCTCCATTCTATGAGTTCACACACCTCCATTTGTGACTCTACACACCACCTTTTTGACTTCACACACCTCCATTCTGTGATTTCACACACCTCCATTCTGTGACTTCACACACCTTTATTGTTTGACTTCACACCTCCATTCTTTGACTTCACACACCTCCATTCCATGTCTTCACACACTTCCATTCTCTGAGTTCACACACCTCCATTCTATGAGGTCACAACCTCTATTTTGACTTCACAAACCTCCATTCTGTGACTTCACACACCTCCATTCTGTGACTTCACACACCTCCATTCTGTGACTTCACACACCTCCATTCTGTGACTTCACACACGTCCATTCTGTGACATCACACATCTCCATTTTGACTTCACACACCTCAATTCTGGCTTCACACACCTTCATTCTATGACTTCACACACTTCCATTCTATGACTTCACACACCTCCATACTTTGACTTCACACTCCTCCATTGTGAGTTCACACACCTCCATTCTATGACTTCACACACCTCCATTCTATGACTTCACACACCTCCATCTGTGACTTCACACACCTCAATTCTGTGACTTCACACACCTCCATTATGACTTCACACATCTCCATTCTATGACTTCACACACCTCCATTGTATGGCTTCACAAATCCATTCTGTGACTTCACACACCTCTATTCTGAGTTCACACACCTCCATTCTGTGAATTCACACGCCTCAAATCTGACTTCACACAGCTCCATTCTATGATTTCACACATCTCCATACTGTGACTTCACACACCTCCATTCTATGACTTCACTCACCTCCATTGTGACTTCACACCTCCATTCTATGAGTTCACACACCTCCATTCTGACTTCACACACCTCCATTCAATGACTTCACACACCTCCATTTTGACTTCACACACCTCCATTCTTTGACTTCACACACCTCTATTGTGAGTTCACACACCTCCATTCTGTGACTTCACACACCTCCATTCTGTGACTTCACACACCTCCATTCTGTGACTTCACACACCTCCATTCTATGACTTCACACACCTCGATTCTATGAATTCACACATCTCCATTCTGTGACTTCACACAACTGCATTCTATGACTTCCCACACCTCCATTCTGGGACTTCACACACCTCCCTTCTGAGTTCACACACGTCCGTTCTGTGACGTAACACACCTTCATTCTGTGACTTCACAAACCTTCATTCTATGACTTCACACACCTCCATTCTTTCACTTCACACACCTCCATTTTGAGTTCACACACCTACATTCTGTGACTTCACACACCTCCATTTGTGACTTTACACACCACCATTTTGACTTCACAAACCTCCATTCTGTGACTTCACAAACCTCCATTCTGTGACTTCACACACCTCCATTTTGACTTCACACACTTCCATTCTTTGACTTCACAAACCTCCATTCTGTGACTTCACACACCTCCATTTTGACTTCACACACATCCATTCTATGAGTTCACATACCACCATTTTGATTGCAAACACCTCCATTCTATGACTTCACACCCCTACATTCTTACTTCAAATACATCCATTCTATGACTTTACAGACCTCCATTCTATGAGTTCACAAACGTCCATTCTATGACTTCACACACCTCCGTTCTGTGACTTCACACACCTCCATTCTATGACTTCACACACATCCATTCTATGACTGCACACACCTCCATACTGTGACTTCACACATCTCCATTCTATGAGTTCACACATCTGCATTGTGACTTCAGACACCTCCATTCTATGACTTCACACACCTCCATTCTGACTTCACACACCTCCATTCTGACTTTACAAACATCAATTCTGTGACTTCACACACCTCCATTCTTTGACTTCACACACCTCCATTGTGAGTTCACACACCTACATTCTGACTTCACAAACATCAATTCTGTGACTTCACACACCTCCATTCTATGACTTCACACGCCTCCATTGTATGACTTCACACACCTCCATTCTCTGACTCCACAAACCTCCATTCTGACTTCACACACCTCCATTCTGACCTCACAAACATCAATTCTTTGACTTCACACACCTCCATTCTATGTCATCACACACCTCCATTCTATGACTTCACACACCTCCATTCTATGACTTCACACACTTCCATTCTTTGTCCTCACACACCTCCATTCTTTGACTTCACACACCTCCATTTGTGACTCTACACAGCACCTTTTTGACTTCACACACTTTCATTCTGTGATTTCACACACCTCCATTCTGTGACTTCACACACCTTTATTGTTTGACTTCACACCTCCATTCTTTGACTTCACACACCTCCATTCCATGACTTCACACACTTCCATTCTATGAGTTCACACACCTCCATTCTATGAGTTCACTCACCTCCATTTTGACTTCACACACGTCCATTCTGTGACTTCACACACCTCCATTCTGTGACTTCACACACCTCCATTCTGTGACTTCACACACCTCCATTCTATGACTTCACACACCTCCATTCTGTGACTTCACACACCTCCATTCTGTGACATCACACATCTCCATTTTGACTTCACACACCTCAATTCTGGCTTCACACACCTTCATTCTGTGACTTCACACACTTCCATTCTATGACTTCACACACCTCCATACTTTGACTTCACACTCCTCCATTGTTAGTTCACACACCTCCATTCTATGACTTCACACACCTCCATTCTATGACTTCACATACCTCCATCTGTGACTTCACACACCTCAATTCTGTGACTTCACACACCTCCATTATGACTACTCACACACCTCCATTCTATGAGTTCACACCTCCATTCTGTGTCTTCACACACCTCTATTCTGAGTTCACACACCTCCATTCTGTGAATTCACACTCCTCAAATCTGACTTCACACAGCTCCGTTCTATGATTTCACACACCTCCATACTGTGACTTCACACACCTCCATTCTATGACTTCACACACCTCCATTGTGACTTCACACCTCCATTCTATGAGTTCACACACCTCCATTCTGACTTCACACACCTCCATTCAATGACTTCACACACCTCCATTTTCACTTCACACACCTACATTCTATGACTTCACACAACTCCATTCTGACTTCACACACCGCCATTCTGTGACTTCACACACCTCCATTCCATGACTTCACACACCTCCTATCGATGACTTCACACACCTCCATTCTGTGACTTCACACACCTCCATTCTGTGACTTCACACACCTCCATTTTGACTTCACACACATCCATTCTATGAGTTCACATACCACCATTTTGATTGCACACACCTCCATTCTATGACTTCACACCCCTACATTCTTACTTCAAAAACATCCATTCTATGACTTTACAGACCTCCATTCTATGAGTTACAAACGTCCATTCTATGACTTCACACACCTCCATTCTATGACTTCACACACCTCCATTCTATGACTTCACACACCTCCATTCTATGAGTTCACACACCTGCATTGTGACTTCACACACCTCCATTCTATGAATTCACACACCTCCATTCTGACTTCACAAACCTCCATTCTGACTTCACAAACATCAATTCTGTGACTTCACACACCTCCATTCTTTGAATTCACACACCTCCATTGTGAGTTCACACAGTTCCATTCTGATTTCACAAACATCAATTCTGTGATTTCACACACCTCCATTCTATGACTTCACACACCTCCATTCTATGACTTCACACACCTCCATTCTCTGACTTCACAAACCTCCATTCTAACTTCACACACCTCCATTCTATGACTTCACACCCCTACATTCTTACTTCAAAAACATCCATTCTATGACTTTACAGACCTCCATTCTATGAGTTACAAACGTCCATTCTATGACTTCACACACCTCCATTCTATGACTTCATACACCTCCATTCTGTGACTTCACACACCTCCATTCTATGACTTCACACACCTCCACTGTGACTTCAGACACCTCCATTCTATGAGTTCACACACCTCCATTCTGACTTCACACACCTCCATTCTATGACTTCACACTCCTCCATTCTGACATCACACACCTCCATTCTATGACTTCATTCAACTCCATTCTGACTTCACACACCTCCATTCTATGACTTCACACACCTCCTTTCTGTGACTTCACACACCTCCCTTGTGAGTTCACACACCTCCATTCTGTGACTTCACACACCTCCATTCTGTGACTTCACACACCTCCATTCTATGACTTCACACACCTCGATTCTATGAATTCACACATCTCCATTCTGTGACTTCACACAACTCCATTCTATGACTTCCCACACCTCCATTCTGGGACTTCACACACTTCCATTCTGAGTTCACACACCTCCGTTCTGTGACTTAACACACCTTCATTCTGTGACTTCACACACCTTCATTCTATGACTTCACACACCTCCATTCTTTCACTTCACAAACCTTCATTTTGAGTTCACACACCTACATTCTGTGACTTCACACTCCTCCATTTGTGACTTTACACACCACCATTTTGACTTCACAAACCTCCATTCTGTGACTTCACAAACCTCCATTCTGTGACTTCACACACCTCCATTTGTGACTAAACACACCACCATTTTGACTTCACAAACCTCCATTCTGTGACTTCACACACCTCCATTCTGACTTCACACACCTCCATTCTGACTTTACAAACATCAATTCTGTGACTTCACACACCTCCATTCTTTGACTTCACACACCTCCATTGTGAGTTCACACACCTACATTCTGACTTCACAAACATCAATTCTGTGACTTCACACACCTCCATTCTATGACTTCACACGCCTCCATTGTATGACTTCACACACCTCCATTCTCTGACTTCACAAACCTCCATTCTGACTTCACACACCTCCATTCTGACCTCACAAACATCAATTCTTTGACTTCACACACCTCCATTCTATGTCATCACACACCTCCATTCTATGACTTCACACACCTCCATTCTATGACTTCACACACTTCCATTCTTTGTCCTCACACACCTCCATTCTTTGACTTCACACACCTCCATTTGTGACTCTACACACCACCTTTTTGACTTCACACACTTTCATTCTGTGATTTCACACACCTCCATTCTGTGACTTCACACACCTTTATTGTTTGACTTCACACCTCCATTCTTTGACTTCACACACCTCCATTCCATGACTTCACACACTTCCATTCTATGAGTTCACACACCTCCATTCTATGAGTTCACTCACCTCCATTTTGACTTCACACACGTCCATTCTGTGACTTCACACACCTCCATTCTGTGACTTCACACACCTCCATTCTGTGACTTCACACACCTCCATTCTATGACTTCACACACCTCCATTCTGTGACTTCACACACCTCCATTCTGTGACATCACACATCTCCATTTTGACTTCACACACCTCAATTCTGGCTTCACACACCTTCATTCTGTGACTTCACACACTTCCATTCTATGACTTCACACACCTCCATACTTTGACTTCACACTCCTCCATTGTGAGTTCACACACGTCCATTTTATGACTTCACACACCTCCATTCTATGACTTCACATACCTCCATCTGTGACTTCACACACCTCAATTCTGTGACTTCACACACCTCCATTATGACTACACACACACCTCCATTCTATGAGTTCACACCTCCATTCTGTGTCTTCACACACCTCTATTCTGAGTTCACACACCTCCATTCTGTGAATTCACACTCCTCAAATCTGACTTCACACAGCTCCATTCTATGATTTCACACACCTCCATACTGTGACTTCACACACCTCCATTCTATGACTTCACACACCTCCATTGTGACTTCACACCTCCATTCTATGAGTTCACACACCTCCATTCTGACTTCACACACCTCCATTCAATGACTTCACACACCTCCATTTTGACTTCACACACCTACATTCTATGACTTCACACAACTCCATTCTGACTTCACACACCGCCATTCTGTGACTTCACACACCTCCATTCCATGACTTCACACACCTCCTATCGATGACTTCACACACCTCCATTCTGTGACTTCACACACCTCCATTCTGTGACTTCACACACCTCCATTTTGACTTCACACACATCCATTCTATGAGTTCACATACCACCATTTTGATTGCACACACCTCCATTCTATGACTTCACACCCCTACATTCTTACTTCAAAAACATCCATTCTATGACTTTACAGACCTCCATTCTATGAGTTACAAACGTCCATTCTATGACTTCACACACCTCCATTCTATGACTTCACACACCTCCATTCTATGACTTCACACACCTCCATTCTATGAGTTCACACACCTGCATTGTGACTTCACACACCTCCATTCTATGAATTCACACACCTCCATTCTGACTTCACAAACCTCCATTCTGACTTCACAAACATCAATTCTGTGACTTCACACACCTCCATTCTTTGAATTCACACACCTCCATTGTGAGTTCACACAGCTCCATTCTGATTTCACAAACATCAATTCTGTGACTTCACACACCTCCATTCTATGACTTCACACACCTCCATTCTATGACTTCACACACCTCCATTCTCTGACTTCACAAACCTCCATTCTGACTTCACACACCTCCATTCTATGACTTCACACCCCTACATTCTTACTTCAAAAACATCCATTCTATGACTTTACAGACCTCCATTCTATGAGTTACAAACGTCCATTCTATGACTTCACACACCTCCATTCTATGACTTCATACACCTCCATTCTGTGACTTCACACACCTCCATTCTATGACTTCACACACCTCCACTGTGACTTCACACACCTCCATTCTATGAGTTCACACACCTCCATTCTGACTTCACACACCTCCATTCTATGACTTCACACTCCTCCATTCTGACATCACACACCTCCATTCTATGACTTCATTCAACTCCATTCTGACTTCACACACCTCCATTCTATGACTTCACACACCTCCTTTCTGTGACTTCACACACCTCCCTTGTGAGTTCACACACCTCCATTCTGTGACTTCACACACCTCCATTCTGTGACTTCACACACCTCCATTCTGTGACTTCACACACCTCCATTCTATGACTTCACACACCTCGATTCTATGAATTCACACATCTCCATTCTGTGACTTCACACAACTCCATTCTATGACTTCCCACACCTCCATTCTGGGACTTCACACACTTCCATTCTGAGTTCACACACCTCCGTTCTGTGACTTAACACACCTTCATTCTGTGACTTCACACACCTTCATTCTATGACTTCACACACCTCCATTCTTTCACTTCACAAACCTTCATTTTGAGTTCACACACCTACATTCTGTGACTTCACACTCCTCCATTTGTGACTTTACACACCACCATTTTGACTTCACAAACCTCCATTCTGTGACTTCACAAACCTCCATTCTGTGACTTCACACACCTCCATTTGTGACTAAACACACCACCATTTTGACTTCACAAACCTCCATTCTGTGACTTCACAAACCTCCATTCTGTGACTTCACACACCTCCATTTTGACTTCACACACATCCATTCTATGAGTTCACATACCACCATTTTGATTGCACACACCTCCATTCTATGACTTCACACCCCTACATTCTTACTTCAAAAACATCCATTCTATGACTTTACAGACCTCCATTCTATGAGTTCACAAACATCCATTCTATGACTTCACACACCTCCATTCTATGGCTTCACACGCCTCCATTGTATGACTTCACACACCTCCATTCTCTGACTTCACAAACCTCCATTCTGACTTCACACACCTCCATTCTGACCTCACAAACATCAATTCTGTGACTTCACACACCTCCATTCTATGACATCACACACCTCCATTCTATGACTTCACACACTTCCATTCTTAGACTTCACACACATTCATTCTTTGACTTCACACACCTCCATTGTGAGTTCACACACCTCCATTCTGACTTCACAAACATCAATTCTGTGACTTCACACACCTCCATTCTATGAGTTCACACACCTCCATTTGTGACTCTACACACCACCTTTTTGACTTCACACACCTCCATTCTGTGATTTCACACACCTCCATTCTGTGACTTCACACACCTTTATTGTTTGACTTCACACCTCCATTCTTTGACTTCACACACCTCCATTCCGTGACTTCACACACTTCCATTCTCTGAGTTCACACACCTCCATTCTATGAGGTCACAACCTCCATTTTGACTTCACACACCTCCATTCTGTGACTTCACACACCTCCATTCTGTGACTTCACACACCTCCATTCTGTGACTTCACACACCTCCATTCTATGACTTCACAGACCTCCATTCTGTGACTTCACACACGTCCATTCTGTGACATCACACATCTCCATTTTGACTTCACACACCTCAATTCTGGCTTCACACACCTTCATTCTATGACTTCACACACTTCCATTCTATGACTTCACACACCTCCATACTTTGACTTCACACTCCTCCATTGTGAGTTCACACACCTCCATTCTATGACTTCACACACCTCCATTCTATGACTTCACACACCTCCATCTGTGACTTCACACACCTCCATTCCATGACTTCACACATCTCCTTTCGGTGACTTCACACACCTCCAATCTGTGACTTCACACACCTCCATTCTGTGACTTCACACACCTCCATTTTGACCTCACACACTTCCATTCTTTGACTTCACACACCTCCGTTCTGTGACTTCACACACAACCATTGTTTGACTTCACACACCTCCATTTTTCGACTTCACACACCTCCTTTCCATGACTTCACTCATCTCCATTTTATGAGTTCGCACACCTCCATTTTGACTTCACACACGTCCATTCTGTGACTTCACACACCTCCATTCTGTGACTTCACACACCTCCATTCTGTGACTTCACACACCTCCATTCTATGACTTCACACACCTCCATTCTGTGACTTCACACACCTCCATTCTGTGACATCACACATCTCCATTTTGACTTCACACACCTCAATTCTGGCTTCACACACCTTCATTCTGTGACTTCACACACTTCCATTCTATGACTTCACACACCTCCATACTTTGACTTCACACTCTTCCATTGTGAGTTCACACACCTCCATTCTATGACTTCACACACCTCCATTCTATGACTTCACATACCTCCATCTGTGACTTCACACACCTCAATTCTGTGACTTCACACACCTCCATTATGACTACTCACACACCTCCATTCTATGACTTCACACCTCCATTCTGTGTCTTCACACACCTCTATTCTGAGTTCACACACCTCCATTCTGTGAATTCACACTCCTCAAATCTGACTTCACACAGCTCCATTCTATGATTTCACACACCTCCATACTGTGACTTCACACACCTCCATTCTATGACTTCACACACCTCCATTGTGACTTCACACCTCCATTCTATGAGTTCACACACCTCCATTCTGACTTCACACACCTCCATTCAATGACTTCACACACCTCCATTTTGACTTCACACACCTACATTCTATGACTTCACACAACTCCATTCTGACTTCACACACCGCCATTCTGTGACTTCACACACCTCCATTCCATGACTTCACACACCTCCTATCGATGACTTCACACACCTCCATTCTGTGACTTCACACACCTCCATTCTGTGACTTCACACACCTCCATTTTGACCTCACACACTTCCATTCTTTGACTTCACACACCTCCGTTCTGTGACTTCACACACCACCATTGTTTGACTTCACACACCTCCATTTTTGGACTTCACACACCTCCTTTCCATGACTTCACTCATCTCCATTTTATGAGTTCGCACACCTCCATTTTGACTTCACACACCTACATTCAATGACTTCACACACCTCCATTCTACTTCAGAAACATCCATTCTATGACTTCATACACCTCCATTCTATGACTTCACAAACCTAGATTCTTTGACTTCACACAACTTCATTCTGAGTTCACACACCTCAATTCTGTGTCTTCACACACGTCAATTCTGGCTTCACACACCTGCATTCTATGACTTCACACACTTCCATTCTATGACTTCACACACCTCCATTCTTTGACTTCACACACCTCTATTGTGATTTCACACACCTCCATTCTGTGACTTCACACACCTCCATTCTGTGACTTCACACACCTCCATTCTGTGACTTCACACACCTCCATTCTATGACTTCACACACCTCGATTCTATGAATTCACACATCTCCATTCTGTGACTTCACACAACTCCATTCTATGACTTCCCACACCTCCATTCTGGGACTTCACCCACCACCATTCTGAGTTCACACACCTCCGTTCTGTAACTTAACACACCTTCATTCTGTGACTTCACACACCTTCATTCTATGACTTCACACACCTCCATTCTTTCACTTCACACACCTCCATTTTGAGTTCACACACCTACATTCTGTGACTTCACACACCTCCATTTGTGACTTTACACACCACCATTTTGACTTCACAAACCTCCATTCTGTGACTTCACAAACCTCCATTCTGTGACTTCACACACCTCCATTTTGACTTCACACACTTCCATTCTTTGACTTCACAAACCTCCATTCTGTGACTTCACACTCCTCCATTTTGACTTCACACACATCCATTCTGTGAGTTCACATACCACCATTTTGATTGCACACACCTCCATTCTATGACTTCACACCCCTACATTCTTACTTCAAAAACATCCATTCTATGACTTTACAGACCTCCATTCTATGAGTTCACAAACGTCCTTTCTATGACTTCACACACCTCCATTCTATGACTTCACACACCTCCATTCTGTGACTTCACACATCTCCATTCTATGAGTTCACACACCTGCATTGTGACTTCACACACCTCCATTCTATGAATTCACACACCTCCATTCTGACTTCACAAACCTCCATTCTGACTTCACAAACATCAATTCTGTGACTTCACACACCTCCATGCTTTGAATTCACACACCTCCATTGTGAGTTCACACAGCTCCATTCTGATTTCACAAACATCAGTTCTGTGACTTCACACACCTCCATTCTATGACTTCACACACCTCCATTCTATGACTTCACACACCTCCATTCTCTGACTTCACAAACCTCCATTCTGACTTCACACACCTCCATTCTGACCCCACAAACATCAATTCTGTGACTTCACACACCTCCATTCTATGACTTCACACACCTCCATTCTATGACTTCACACACCTCCATTCTATGACTTCACACACTTCCATTCTGACTTCACACAGCTCCATTCTATGACTTCACACACTTCCATTCTTTGACTTCACACCCCACCATTCTTT
Organism: Megascapheus bottae; assembly: GCA_024803745.1. NCBI lineage: Eukaryota > Metazoa > Chordata > Mammalia > Rodentia > Geomyidae > Megascapheus > Megascapheus bottae. The sequence continues at coordinate 73,121 of JANJXV010001385.1, read as the reverse complement.
GACTTCACACAACTCCATTGTGAGTTCACACATCTCCATTCTATGACTTCACACACCTCCATTCTGACTTCACACAGCTCCATTCCATGACTTCACACACCTCCATTCTGTGCCTTCACACACCTCCATTCTATGACTTAACACACCTTCATTCTTACTTCACAAACATCCATTCTATGACTTCACGCACCTCCATTCTATGACTTCACACACCGCCAATCTATGACTTCACACACCAGCATTCTGTGACTTCACACACCTCAATTCTGTGACTTCACACACCTACATTATGACTTCACACACCTCCATTGTATGACTTCACATACCTCCATTCTATGACTTCACACACCTCCATACTGTGACTTCACACACCTCCATTCTGAGTTCACACACCTCCATTCTGTGACTTCACACACCTCCCATTTGACTTCACACAGCTCCATTCTATGACTTCATACACCTCCATTCTGTGACTTCACACACCTCCATTCTATGACTTCACACACCTGCACTGTGACTTCACACACCTCCATTCTATGACTTCACACACCTCCATTCTGACTTCACACACCTCCATTCTATGACTTCACACACCTCCATTCTGACATCACACACCTCCATTCTATGACTTCATTCAACTCCATTCTGACTTCACACACCTCCATTCTATGACTTCACACACCTCCATTCTGTGACTTCACTCACCTCCATTGTGAGTTCACACACCTCCATTCTGTGACTTCACACACCTCCATTCTGTGACTTCACACACCTCCATTCTGTGACTTCACACACCTCCATTCTGTGATTTCACACACCTCCATTCTATGACTTCACACACCTCGATTCTATGAATTCACACATCTCCATTCTGTGACTTCACACAACTCCATTCTATGACTTCCCACACCTCCATTCTGGGACTTCACACACTTCCATTCTGAGTTCACACACCTCCGTTCTGTGACTTAACACACCTTCATTCTGTGACTTCACACACCTTCATTCTATGACTTCACACACCTCCATTCTTTCACTTCACAAACCTCCATTTTGAGTTCACACACCTACATTCTGTGACTTCACACACCTCCATTCTATGACTTCACACACCTCCATTCTCTGACTTCACAAACCTCCATTCTGACTTCACACACCTCCATTCTGACCTCACAAACATCAATTCTGTGACTTCACACACCTCCATTCTATGACTTCACACACCTCCATTCTATGACTTCACACACCTCCATTCACTGACTTCACAAACCTCCATTCTGACTTCACACACCTCCATTCTGACCTCACAAACATCAATTCTGTGACTTCACACACCTCCATTCTATGACTTCACACACCTCCATTCTATGACTTCACACACTTCCATTCTTTGACTTCACACACCACCATTTTTTGACTTCACAAAACTCCATTGTGAGTTCACACACCTCCATTCTATGACTTCACACACCTCCATTCTGACTTCACACAGCTCCATTCTATGACTTCACACACTTCCATTCTTTGACTTCACACACCACCATTCTTTGACTTCACACAACTCCATTGTGCGTTCACACATCTCCATTCTATGACTTCACACACCTCCATTCTGAGTTCACACAGCTCCATTCCATGACTTCACACACCTCCATTCTGTGCCTTCACACACCTCCATTCTATGACTTAACACACCTTCATTCTTACTTCACAAACATCCATTCTATGACTTCACGCACCTCCATTCTATGACTTCACACACTTCCAATCTATGACTTCACACACCTCCATTCTGTGACTTCACACACCTCAATTCTGTGACTTCACACACCAACATTATGACTTCACACACCTCCATTGTATGACTTCACATACCTCCATTCTATGACTTCACACACCTCCATTCTGTGACTTCACACACCTCCATTCTGAGTTCACACACCTCCATTCTGTGACTTCACACACCTCCCATCTGACTTCACACAGCTCCATTCTATGACTTCATACACCTCCATTCTGTGACTTCACACACCTCCATTCTATGACTTCACACACCTCCACTGTGACTTCACACACCTCCATTCTATGAGTTCACACACCTCCATTCTGACTTCACACACCTCCATTCAATTACTTCACACTCCTCCATTCTGACATCACACACCTCCATTCTATGACTTCATTCAACTCCATTCTGTCTTCACACACCTCCATTCTATGACTTCACACACCTCCATTCTGTGACTTCACACACCTCCCTTGTGAGTTCACACACCTCCATTCTGTGACTTCACACACCTCCATTCTGTGACTTCACACACCTCCATTCTGTGACTTCACACACCTCCATTCTATGACTTCACACACCTCGATTCTATGAATTCACACATCTCCATTCTGTGACTTCACACAACTCCATTCTATGACTTCCCACACCTCCATTCTGGGACTTCACACACTTCCATTCTGAGTTCACACACCTCCGTTCTGTGACTTAACACACCTTCATTCTGTGACTTCACACACCTTCATTCTATGACTTCACACACCTCCATTCTTTCACTTCACAAACCTCCATTTTGAGTTCACACACCTACATTCTGTGACTTCACACACCTCCATTTGTGACTTTACACACCACCATTTTGACTTCACAAACCTCCATTCTGTGACTTCACAAACCTCCATTCTGTGACTTCACACACCTCCATTTGTGACTAAACACACCACCATTTTGACTTCACAAACCTCCATTCTGTGACTTCACAAACCTCCATTCTGTAACTTCACACACCTCCATTTTGACTTCACACACTTCCATTCTTTGACTTCACAAACCTCCATTCTGTGACTTCACACACCTCCATTTTGACTTCACACACATCCATTCTATGAGTTCACATACCACCATTTGATTGTACACACCTCCATTCTATGACTTCACACCCCTACATTCTTACTTCAAAAACATCCATTCTATGACTTTACAGACCTCCATTCTATGAGTTCACAAACGTCCATTCTATGACTTCACACACCTCCATTCTGTGACTTCACACACCTCCATTCTGTGACTTCACACACCTCCATTTTGACCTCACACACTTCCATTCTTTGACTTCACACACCTCCGTTCTGTGACTTCACACACCACCATTGTTTGACTTCACACACCTCCATTTTTGGACTTCACACACCTCCTTTCCATGACTTCACTCATGTCCATTTTATGAGTTCGCACACCTCCATTTTGACTTCACACACCTACATTCAATGACTTCACACACCTCCATTCTACTTCAGAAACATCCATTCTATGACTTCATACACCTCCATTCTATGACTTCACAAACCTAGATTCTTTGACTTCACACAACTTCATTCTGAGTTCACACACCTCAATTCTGTGTCTTCACACACGTCAATTCTGGCTTCACACACCTGCATTCTATGACTTCACACACTTCCATTCTATGACTTCACACACCTCCATTCTTTGACTTCACACACCTCTATTGTGATTTCACACACCTCCATTCTGTGACTTCACACACCTCCATTCTGTGACTTCACACACCTCCATTCTGTGACTTCACACACCTCCATTCTATGACTTCACACACCTCGATTCTATGAATTCACACATCTCCATTCTGTGACTTCACACAACTCCATTCTATGACTTCCCACACCTCCATTCTGGGACTTCACCCACCACCATTCTGAGTTCACACACCTCCGTTCTTTAACTTAACACACCTTCATTCTGTGACTTCACACACCTTCATTCTATGACTTCACACACCTCCATTCTTTCACTTCACACACCTCCATTTTGAGTTCACACACCTACATTCTGTGACTTCACACACCTCCATTTGTGACTTTACACACCACCATTTTGACTTCACAAACCTCCATTCTGTGACTTCACAAACCTCCATTCTGTGACTTCACACACCTCCATTTTGACTTCACACACTTCCATTCTTTGACTTCACAAACCTCCATTCTGTGACTTCACACTCCTCCATTTTGACTTCACACACATCCATTCTGTGAGTTCACATACCACCATTTTGATTGCACACACCTCCATTCTATGACTTCACACCCCTACATTCTTACTTCAAAAACATCCATTCTATGACTTTACAGACCTCCATTCTATGAGTTCACAAACGTCCTTTCTATGACTTCACACACCTCCATTCTATGACTTCACACACCTCCATTCTGTGACTTCACACATCTCCATTCTATGAGTTCACACACCTGCATTGTGACTTCACACACCTCCATTCTATGAATTCACACACCTCCATTCTGACTTCACAAACCTCCATTCTGACTTCACAAACATCAATTCTGTGACTTCACACACCTCCATGCTTTGAATTCACACACCTCCATTGTGAGTTGACACAGCTCCATTCTGATTTCACAAACATCAGTTCTGTGACTTCACACACCTCCATTCTATGACTTCACACACCTCCATTCTATGACTTCACACACCTCCATTCTCTGACTTCACAAACCTCCATTCTGACTTCACACACCTCCATTCTGACCCCACAAACATCAATTCTGTGACTTCACACACCTCCATTCTATGACTTCACACACCTCCATTCTATGACTTCACACACCTCCATTCTATGACTTCACACACTTCCATTCTGACTTCACACAGCTCCATTCTATGACTTCACACACTTCCATTCTTTGACTTCACACCCCACCATTCTTTGACTTCACACAACTCCATTGTGAGTTCACACATCTCCATTCTATGACTTCACACACCTCCATTCTGACTTCACACAGCTCCATTCCATGACTTCACACACCTCCATTCTGTGCCTTCACACACCTCCATTCTATGACTTAACACACCTTCATTCTTACTTCACAAACATCCATTCTATGACTTCACGCACCTCCATTCTATGACTTCACACACCGCCAATCTATGACTTCACACACCTGCATTCTGTGACTTCACACACCTCAATTCTGTGACTTCACACACCTACATTATGACTTCACACACCTCCATTGTATGACTTCACATACCTCCATTCTATGACTTCACACACCTCCATACTGTGACTTCACACACCTCCATTCTGACTTCACACACCTCCATTCTGTGACTTCACACACCTCCCATTTGACTTCACACAGCTCCATTCTATGACTTCATACACCTCCATTCTGTGACTTCACACACCTCCATTCTATGACTTCACACACCTCCACTGTGACTTCACACACCTCCATTCTATGACTTCACACACCTCCATTCTGACTTCACACACCTCCATTCTATGACTTCACACACCTCCATTCTGACATCACACACCTCCATTCTATGACTTCATTCAACTCCATTCTGACTTCACACACCTCCATTCTATGACTTCACACACCTCCATTCTGTGACTTCACTCACCTCCATTGTGAGTTCACACACCTCCATTCTGTGACTTCACACACCTCCATTCTGTGACTTCACACACCTCCATTCTGTGACTTCACACACCTCCATTCTGTGATTTCACACACCTCCATTCTATGACTTCACACACCTCGATTCTATGAATTCACACATCTCCATTCTGTGACTTCACACAACTCCATTCTATGACTTCCCACACCTCCATTCTGGGACTTCACACACTTCCATTCTGAGTTCACACACCTCCGTTCTGTGACTTAACACACCTTCATTCTGTGACTTCACACACCTTCATTCTATGACTTCACACACCTCCATTCTTTCACTTCACAAACCTCCATTTTGAGTTCACACACCTACATTCTGTGACTTCACACACCTCCATTCTATGACTTCACACACCTCCATTCTCTGACTTCACAAACCTCCATTCTGACTTCACACACCTCCATTCTGACCTCACAAACATCAATTCTGTGACTTCACACACCTCCATTCTATGACTTCACAAACCTCCATTCTATGACTTCACACACCTCCATTCTCTGACTTCACAAACCTCCATTCTGACTTCACACACCTCCATTCTGACCTCACAAACATCAATTCTGTGACTTCACACACCTCCATTCTATGACTTCACACACCTCCATTCTATGACTTCACACACTTCCATTCTTTGACTTCACACACCACCATTTTTTGACTTCACAAAACTCCATTGTGAGTTCACACACCTCCATTCTATGACTTCACACACCTCCATTCTGACTTCACACAGCTCCATTCTATGACTTCACACACTTCCATTCTTTGACTTCACACACCACCATTCTTTGACTTCACACAACTCCATTGTGCGTTCACACATCTCCATTCTATGACTTCACACACCTCCATTCTGAGTTCACACAGCTCCATTCCATGACTTCACACACCTCCATTCTGTGCCTTCACACACCTCCATTCTATGACTTAACACACCTTCATTCTTACTTCACAAACATCCATTCTATGACTTCACGCACCTCCATTCTATGACTTCACACACTTCCAATCTATGACTTCACACACCTCCATTCTGTGACTTCACACACCTCAATTCTGTGACTTCACACACCTACATTATGACTTCACACACCTCCATTGTATGACTTCACATACCTCCATTCTATGACTTCACACACCTCCATTTTGTGACTTCACACACCTCCATTCTGAGTTCACACACCTCCATTCTGTGACTTCACACACCTGCCATCTGACTTCACACAGCTCCATTCTATGACTTCATACACCTCCATTCTGTGACTTCACACACCTCCATTCTATGACTTCACACACCTCCACTGTGACTTCACACACCTCCATTCTATGAGTTCACACACCTCCATTCTGACTTCACACACCTCCATTCAATTACTTCAAACTCCTCCATTCTGACATCACACACCTCCATTCTATGACTTCATTCAACTCCATTCTGTCTTCACACACCTCCATTCTATGACTTCACACACCTCCATTCTGTGACTTCACACACCTCCCTTGTGAGTTCACACACCTCCATTCTGTGACTTCACACACCTCCATTCTGTGACTTCACACACCTCCATTCTGTGACTTCACACACCTCCATTCTATGACTTCACACACCTCGATTCTATGAATTCACACATCTCCATTCTGTGACTTCACACAACTCCATTCTATGACTTCCCACACCTCCATTCTGGGACTTCACACACTTCCATTCTGAGTTCACACACCTCCGTTCTGTGACTTAACACACCTTCATTCTGTGACTTCACACACCTTCATTCTATGACTTCACACACCTCCATTCTTTCACTTCACAAACCTCCATTTTGAGTTCACACACCTACATTCTGTGACTTCACACACCTCCATTTGTGACTTTACACACCACCATTTTGACTTCACAAACCTCCATTCTGTGACTTCACAAACCTCCATTCTGTGACTTCACACACCTCCATTTGTGACTAAACACACCACCATTTTGACTTCACAAACCTCCATTCTGTGACTTCACAAACCTCCATTCTGTAACTTCACACACCTACATTTTGACTTCACACACTTCCATTCTTTGACTTCACAAACCTCCATTCTGTGACTTCACACACCTCCATTTTGACTTCACACACATCCATTCTATGAGTTCACATACCACCATTTGATTGTACACACCTACATTCTATGACTTCACACCCCTACATTCTTACTTCAAAAACATCCATTCTATGACTTTACAGACCTCCATTCTATGAGTTCACAAACGTCCATTCTATGACTTCACACACCTCCATTCTATGACTTCACACGCCTCCATTGTATGACTTCACACACCTCCATTCTCTGACTTCACAAACCTCCATTCTGACTTCACACACCTCCATTCTGACCTCACAAACATCAATTCTGTGACTTCACACACCTCCATTCTATGACATCACACACCTCCATTCTATGACTTCACACACTTCCATTCTTTGACTTCACACACCTCCATTCCGTGACTTCACACACTTCCATTCTCTGAGTTCACACACCTCCATTCTATGAGGTCACAACCTCCATTTTGACTTCACACACCTCCATTCTGTGACTTCACACACCTCCATTCTGTGACTTCACACACCTCCATTCTGTGACTTCACACACCTCCATTCTATGACTTCACAGACCTCCATTCTGTGACTTCACACACCTCCATTCTATGACTTCACACACCTCGATTCTATGAATTCACACATCTCCATTCTGTGACTTCACACAACTCCATTCTATGACTTCCCACACCTCCATTCTGGGACTTCACACACTTCCATTCTGAGTTCACACACCTCCGTTCTGTGACTTAACACACCTTCATTCTGTGACTTCACACACCTTCATTCTATGACTTCACACACCTCCATTCTTTCACTTCACAAACCTCCATTTTGAGTTCACACACCTACATTCTGTGACTTCACACACCTCCATTTGTGACTTTACACACCACCATTTTGACTTCACAAACCTCCATTCTGTGACTTCACAAACCTCCATTCTGTGACTTCACACACCTCCATTTGTGACTAAACACACCACCATTTTGACTTCACAAACCTCCATTCTGTGACTTCACAAACCTCCATTCTGTAACTTCACACACCTACATTTTGACTTCACACACTTCCATTCTTTGACTTCACAAACCTCCATTCTGTGACTTCACACACCTCCATTTTGACTTCACACACATCCATTCTATGAGTTCACATACCACCATTTGATTGTACACACCTCCATTCTATGACTTCACACCCCTACATTCTTACTTCAAAAACATCCATTCTATGACTTTACAGACCTCCATTCTATGAGTTCACAAACGTCCATTCTATGACTTCACACACCTCCATTCTATGACTTCACACGCCTCCATTGTATGACTTCACACACCTCCATTCTCTGACTTCACAAACCTCCATTCTGACTTCACACACCTCCATTCTGACCTCACAAACATCAATTCTGTGACTTCACACACCTCCATTCTATGACATCACACACCTCCATTCTATGACTTCACACACTTCCATTCTTTGACTTCACACACCTCCATTCCGTGACTTCACACACTTCCATTCTCTGAGTTCACACACCTCCATTCTATGAGGTCACAACCTCCATTTTGACTTCACACACCTCCATTCTGTGACTTCACACACCTCCATTCTGTGACTTCACACACCTCCATTCTGTGACTTCACACACCTCCATTCTATGACTTCACAGACCTCCATTCTGTGACTTCACACACGTCCATTCTGTGACATCACACATCTCCATTTTGACTTCACACACCTCAATTCTGGCTTCACACACCTTCATTCTATGACTTCACACCCTTCCATTCTATGACTTCACACACCTCCATACTTTGACTTCACACTCCTCCATTGTGAGTTCACACACCTCCATTCTATGACTTCACACACCTCCATTCTATGACTTCACACACCTCCATCTGTGACTTCACACACCTCCATTCCATGACTTCACACATCTCCTTTCGGTGACTTCACACACCTCCAATCTGTGACTTCACCCACCTCCATTCTGTGACTTCACACACCTCCATTTTGACCTCACACACTTCCATTCTTTGACTTCACACACCTCCATTCTGTGACTTCACACACAACCATTGTTTGACTTCACACACCTCCATTTTTGGACTTCACACACCTCCTTTCCATGACTTCACTCATCTCCATTTTATGAGTTCGCACACCTCCATTTTGACTTCACACACGTCCATTCTGTGACTTCACACACCTCCATTCTGTGACTTCACACACCTCCATTCTGTGACTTCACACACCTCCATTCTATGACTTCACACACCTCCATTCTGTGACTTCACACACCTCCATTCTGTGACATCACACATCTCCATTTTGACTTCACACACCTCAATTCTGGCTTCACACACCTTCATTCTGTGACTTCACACACTTCCATTCTATGACTTCACACACCTCCATACTTTGACTTCACACTCCTCCATTGTGAGTTCACACACCTCCATTCTATGACTTCACACACCCCCATTCTATGACTTCACATACTTCCATCTGTGACTTCACACACCTCAATTCTGTGACTTCACACACCTCCATTATGACTACTCACACACCTCCATTCTATGACTTCACACACCTCCATTCTGTGTCTTCACACACCTCTATTCTGAGTTCACACACCTCCATTCTGTGAATTCACACTCCTCAAATCTGACTTCACACAGCTCCATTCTATGATTTCACACACCTCCATACTGTGACTTCACACACCTCCATTCTATGACTTCACACACCTCCATTGTGACTTCACACCCCCATTCTATGAGTTCACACACCTCCATTCTGACTTCACACACCTCCATTCAATGACTTCACACACCTCCATTTTGACTTCACACACCTACATTCTATGACTTCACACAACTCCATTCTGACTTCACACACCGCCATTCTGTGACTTCACACACCTCCATTCTGTGACTTCACACACCTCCCTTGTGAGTTCACACACCTCCATTCTGTGACTTCACACACCTCCATTCTGTGACTTCACACACCTCCATTCTGTGACTTCACACACCTCCATTCTATGACTTCACACACCTCGATTCTATGAATTCACACATCTCCATTCTGTGACTTCACACAACTCCATTCTATGACTTCCCACACCTCCATTCTGGGACTTCACACACTTCCATTCTGAGTTCACACACCTCCGTTCTGTGACTTAACACACCTTCATTCTGTGACTTCACACACCTTCATTCTATGACTTCACACACCTCCATTCTTTCACTTCACAAACCTCCATTTTGAGTTCACACACCTACATTCTGTGACTTCACACACCTCCATTTGTGACTTTACACACCACCATTTTGACTTCACAAACCTCCATTCTGTGACTTCACAAACCTCCATTCTGTGACTTCACACACCTCCATTTGTGACTAAACACACCACCATTTTGACTTCACAAACCTCCATTCTGTGACTTCACAAACCTCCATTCTGTAACTTCACACACCTACATTTTGACTTCACACACTTCCATTCTTTGACTTCACAAACCTCCATTCTGTGACTTCACACACCTCCATTTTGACTTCACACACATCCATTCTATGAGTTCACATACCACCATTTGATTGTACACACCTACATTCTATGACTTCACACCCCTACATTCTTACTTCAAAAACATCCATTCTATGACTTTACAGACCTCCATTCTATGAGTTCACAAACGTCCATTCTATGACTTCACACACCTCCATTCTATGACTTCACACGCCTCCATTGTATGACTTCACACACCTCCATTCTCTGACTTCACAAACCTCCATTCTGACTTCACACACCTCCATTCTGACCTCACAAACATCAATTCTGTGACTTCACACACCTCCATTCTATGACATCACACACCTCCATTCTATGACTTCACACACTTCCATTCTTTGACTTCACACACCTCCATTCCGTGACTTCACACACTTCCATTCTCTGAGTTCACACACCTCCATTCTATGAGGTCACAACCTCCATTTTGACTTCACACACCTCCATTCTGTGACTTCACACACCTCCATTCTGTGACTTCACACACCTCCATTCTGTGACTTCACACACCTCCATTCTATGACTTCACAGACCTCCATTCTGTGACTTCACACACCTCCATTCTATGACTTCACACACCTCGATTCTATGAATTCACACATCTCCATTCTGTGACTTCACACAACTCCATTCTATGACTTCCCACACCTCCATTCTGGGACTTCACACACTTCCATTCTGAGTTCACACACCTCCGTTCTGTGACTTAACACACCTTCATTCTGTGACTTCACACACCTTCATTCTATGACTTCACACACCTCCATTCTTTCACTTCACAAACCTCCATTTTGAGTTCACACACCTACATTCTGTGACTTCACACACCTCCATTTGTGACTTTACACACCACCATTTTGACTTCACAAACCTCCATTCTGTGACTTCACAAACCTCCATTCTGTGACTTCACACACCTCCATTTGTGACTAAACACACCACCATTTTGACTTCACAAACCTCCATTCTGTGACTTCACAAACCTCCATTCTGTAACTTCACACACCTACATTTTGACTTCACACACTTCCATTCTTTGACTTCACAAACCTCCATTCTGTGACTTCACACACCTCCATTTTGACTTCACACACATCCATTCTATGAGTTCACATACCACCATTTGATTGTACACACCTCCATTCTATGACTTCACACCCCTACATTCTTACTTCAAAAACATCCATTCTATGACTTTACAGACCTCCATTCTATGAGTTCACAAACGTCCATTCTATGACTTCACACACCTCCATTCTATGACTTCACACGCCTCCATTGTATGACTTCACACACCTCCATTCTCTGACTTCACAAACCTCCATTCTGACTTCACACACCTCCATTCTGACCTCACAAACATCAATTCTGTGACTTCACACACCTCCATTCTATGACATCACACACCTCCATTCTATGACTTCACACACTTCCATTCTTTGACTTCACACACCTCCATTCCGTGACTTCACACACTTCCATTCTCTGAGTTCACACACCTCCATTCTATGAGGTCACAACCTCCATTTTGACTTCACACACCTCCATTCTGTGACTTCACACACCTCCATTCTGTGACTTCACACACCTCCATTCTGTGACTTCACACACCTCCATTCTATGACTTCACAGACCTCCATTCTGTGACTTCACACACGTCCATTCTGTGACATCACACATCTCCATTTTGACTTCACACACCTCAATTCTGGCTTCACACACCTTCATTCTATGACTTCACACCCTTCCATTCTATGACTTCACACACCTCCATACTTTGACTTCACACTCCTCCATTGTGAGTTCACACACCTCCATTCTATGACTTCACACACCTCCATTCTATGACTTCACACACCTCCATCTGTGACTTCACACACCTCCATTCCATGACTTCACACATCTCCTTTCGGTGACTTCACACACCTCCAATCTGTGACTTCACCCACCTCCATTCTGTGACTTCACACACCTCCATTTTGACCTCACACACTTCCATTCTTTGACTTCACACACCTCCATTCTGTGACTTCACACACAACCATTGTTTGACTTCACACACCTCCATTTTTGGACTTCACACACCTCCTTTCCATGACTTCACTCATCTCCATTTTATGAGTTCGCACACCTCCATTTTGACTTCACACACGTCCATTCTGTGACTTCACACACCTCCATTCTGTGACTTCACACACCTCCATTCTGTGACTTCACACACCTCCATTCTATGACTTCACACACCTCCATTCTGTGACTTCACACACCTCCATTCTGTGACATCACACATCTCCATTTTGACTTCACACACCTCAATTCTGGCTTCACACACCTTCATTCTGTGACTTCACACACTTCCATTCTATGACTTCACACACCTCCATACTTTGACTTCACACTCCTCCATTGTGAGTTCACACACCTCCATTCTATGACTTCACACACCCCCATTCTATGACTTCACATACTTCCATCTGTGACTTCACACACCTCAATTCTGTGACTTCACACACCTCCATTATGACTACTCACACACCTCCATTCTATGACTTCACACACCTCCATTCTGTGTCTTCACACACCTCTATTCTGAGTTCACACACCTCCATTCTGTGAATTCACACTCCTCAAATCTGACTTCACACAGCTCCATTCTATGATTTCACACACCTCCATACTGTGACTTCACACACCTCCATTCTATGACTTCACACACCTCCATTGTGACTTCACACCCCCATTCTATGAGTTCACACACCTCCATTCTGACTTCACACACCTCCATTCAATGACTTCACACACCTCCATTTTGACTTCACACACCTACATTCTATGACTTCACACAACTCCATTCTGACTTCACACACCGCCATTCTGTGACTTCACACACCTCCATTCCATGACTTCACACACCTCCTATCGATGACTTCACACACCTCCATTCTGTGACTTCACACACCTCCATTCTGTGACTTCACACACCTCCATTTTGACCTCACACACTTCCATTCTTTGACTTCACACACCTCCGTTCTGTGACTTCACACACCACCATTGTTTGACTTCACACACCTCCATTTTTGGACTTCACACACCTCCTTTCCATGACTTCACTCATCTCCATTTTATGAGTTCGCACACCTCCATTTTGACTTCACACACCTACATTCAATGACTTCACACACCTCCATTCTACTTCAGAAACATCCATTCTATGACTTCATACACCTCCATTCTATGACTTCACAAACCTAGATTCTTTGACTTCACACAACTTCATTCTGAGTTCACAAACCTCAATTCTGTGTCTTCACACACGTCAATTCTGGCTTCACACACCTGCATTCTATGACTTCACACACTTCCATTCTATGACTTCACACACCTCCATTCTTTGACTTCACACACCTCTATTGTGATTTCACACACCTCCATTCTGTGACTTCACACACCTCCATTCTGTGACTTCACACACCTCCATTCTGTGACTTCACACACCTCCATTCTATGACTTCACACACCTCGATTCTATGAATTCACACATCTCCATTCTGTGACTTCACACAACTCCATTCTATGACTTCCCACACCTCCATTCTTGGACTTCACCCACCACCATTCTGAGTTCACACACCTCCGTTCTGTAACTTAACACACCTTCATTCTGTGACTTCACACACCTTCATTCTATGACTTCACACACCTCCATTCTTTCACTTCACACACCTCCATTTTGAGTTCACACAACTACATTCTGTGACTTCACACACCTCCATTCGTGACTTTACACACCACCATTTTGACTTCACAAACCTCCATTCTGTGACTTCACAAACCTCCATTCTGTGACTTCACACACCTCCATTTTGACTTCACACACTTCCATTCTTTGACTTCACAAACCTCCATTCTGTGACTTCACACTCCTCCATTTTGACTTCACACACATCCATTCTATGAGTTCATATACCACCATTTTGATTGCACACACCTCCATTCTATGACTTCACACCCCTACATTCTTACTTCAAAAACATCCATTCTATGACTTTACAGACCTCCATTCTATGAGTTCACAAACGTCCTTTCTATGACTTCACACACCTCCATTCTATGACTTCACACACCTCCATTCTGTGACTTCACACATCTCCATTCTATGAGTTCACACACCTGCATTGTGACTTCACACACCTCCATTCTATGAATTCACACACCTCCATTCTGACTTCACAAACCTCCATTCTGACTTCACAAACATCAATTCTGTGACTTCACACACCTCCATGCTTTGAATTCACACACCTCCATTGTGAGTTCAGACAGCTCCATTCTGATTTCACAAACATCAGTTCTGTGACTTCACACACCTCCATTCTATGACTTCACACACCTCCATTCTATGACTTCACACACCTCCATTCTCTGACTTCACAAACTTCCATTCTGACTCCACACACCTCCATTCTGACCTCACAAACATCAATTCTGTGACTTCACACACCTCCATTCTATGACTTCACACACCTACATTCTATGACTTCACACACCTCCATTCTATGACTTCACACACTTCCATTCTGACTTCACACAGCTCCATTCTATGACTTCACACACTTCCATTCTTTGACTTCACACCCCACCATTCTTTGACTTCACACAACTCCATTGTGAGTTCACACATCTCCATTCTATGACTTCACACACCTCCATTCTGACTTCACACAGCTCCATTCCATGACTTCACACACCTCCATTCTGTGCCTTCACACACCTCCATTCTATGACTTAACACACCTTCATTCTTACTTCACAAACATCCATTCTATGACTTCACGCACCTCCATTCTATGACTTCACACACCGCCAATCTATGACTTCACACACCTGCATTCTGTGACTTCACACACCTCAATTCTGTGACTTCACACACCTACATTATGACTTCACACACCTCCATTGTATGACTTCACATACCTCCATTCTATGACTTCACACACCTCCATACTGTGACTTCACACACCTCCATTCTGAGTTCACACACCTCCATTCTGTGACTTCACACACCTCCCATTTGACTTCACACAGCTCCATTCTATGACTTCATACACCTCCATTCTGTGACTTCACACACCTCCATTCTATGACTTCACACACCTCCATTCTATGACTTCACACACCTCCATTCTGACTTCACACACCTCCATTCTATGACTTCACACACCTCCATTCTGACATCACACACCTCCATTCTATGACTTCATTCAACTCCATTCTGACTTCACACACCTCCATTCTATGACTTCACACACCTCCATTCTGTGACTTCACTCACCTCCATTGTGAGTTCACACACCTCCATTCTGTGACTTCACACACCTCCATTCTGTGACTTCACACACCTCCATTCTGTGACTTCACACACCTCCATTCTGTGATTTCACACACCTCCATTCTATGACTTCACACACCTCGATTCTATGAATTCACACATCTCCATTCTGTGACTTCACACAACTCCATTCTATGACTTCACACACCTCCATTCTGGGACTTCACACACTTCCATTCCGAGTTCACACACCTCCGTTCTGTGACGTAACACACCTTCATTCTGTGACTTCACACACCTTCATTCTATGACTTCACACACCTCCATTCTTTCACTTCACAAACCTCCATTTTGAGTTCACACACCTACATTCTGTGACTTCACACACCTCCATTCTATGACTTCACACACCTCCATTCTCTGACTTCACAAACCTCCATTCTGACTTCACACACCTCCATTCTGACCTCACAAACATCAATTCTGTGACTTCACACACCTCCATTCTATGACTTCACACACCTCCATTCTATGACTTCACACACCTCCATTCTCTGACTTCACAAACCTCCATTCTGACTTCACACACCTCCATTCTGACCTCACAAACATCAATTCTGTGACTTCACACACCTCCACTCTATGACTTCACACACCTCCATTCTATGACTTCACACACCTCCATTCTATGACTTCACACACTTCCATTCTTTGACTTCACACACCACCATTCTTTGACTTCACAAAACTCCATTGTGAGTTCACACACCTCCATTCTATGACTTCACACACCTCCATTCTGACTTCACACAGCTCCATTCTATGACTTCACACACTTCCATTCTTTGACTTCACACACCACCATTCTTTGACTTCACACAACTCCATTGTGCGTTCACACATCTCCATTCTATGACTTCACACACCTCCATTCTGAGTTCACACAGCTCCATTCCATGACTTCACACACCTCCATTCTGTGCCTTCACACACCTCCATTCTATGACTTAACACACCTTCATTCTTACTTCACAAACATCCATTCTATGACTTCACGCACCTCCATTCTATGACTTCACACACTTCCAATATATGACTTCACACACCTCCATTCTGTGACTTCACACACCTCAATTCTGTGACTTCACACACCTACATTATGACTTCACACACCTCCATTGTATGACTTCATATACCTCCATTCTATGACTTCACACACCTCCATTCTGTGACTTCACACACCTCCATTCTGAGTTCACACACCTCCATTCTGTGACTTCACACACCTCCCATCTGACTTCACACAGCTCCATTCTATGACTTCATACACCTCCATTCTGTGACTTCACACACCTCCATTCTATGACTTCACACACCTCCACTGTGACTTCACACACCTCCATTCTATGAGTTCACACACCTCCATTCTGACTTCACACACCTCCATTCTATGACTTCACACTCCTCCATTCTGACACCACACACCTCCATTCTATGACTTCATTCAACTCCATTCTGACTTCACACACCTCCATTCTATGACTTCACACACCTCCATTCTGTGACTTCACACACCTCCCTTGTGAGTTCACACACCTCCATTCTGTGACTTCACACACCTCCATTCTGTGACTTCACACACCTCCATTCTGTGACTTCACACACCTCCATTCTATGACTTCACACACCTCGATTCTATGAATTCACACATCTCCATTCTGTGACTTCACACAACTCCATTCTATGACTTCCCACACCTCCATTCTGGGACTTCACACACTTCCATTCTGAGTTCACACACCTCCGTTCTGTGACTTAACACACCTTCATTCTGTGACTTCACACACCTTCATTCTATGACTTCACACACCTCCATTCTTTCACTTCACAAACCTCCATTTTGAGTTCACACACCTACATTCTGTGACTTCACACTCCTCCATTTGTGACTTTACACACCACCATTTTGACTTCACAAACCTCCATTCTGTGACTTCACAAACCTCCATTCTGTGACTTCACACACCTCCATTTGTGACTAAACACACCACCATTTTGACTTCACAAACCTCCATTCTGTGACTTCACAAACCTCCATTCTGTAACTTCACACACCTCCATTTTGACTTCACACACTTCCATTCTTTGACTTCACAAACCTCCATTCTGTGACTTCACACACCTCCATTTTGACTTCACACACATCCATTCTATGAGTTCACATACCACCATTTGATTGCACACACCTCCATTCTATGACTTCACACCCCTACATTCTTACTTCAAAAACATCCATTCTATGACTTTACAGACCTCCATTCTATGAGTTCACAAACGTCCATTCTATGACTTCACACACCTCCATTCTATGACTTCACACGCCTCCATTGTATGACTTCACACACCTCCATTCTCTGACTTCACAAACCTCCATTCTGACTTCACACACCTCCATTCTGACCTCACAAACATCAATTCTGTGACTTCACACACCTCCATTCTATGACATCACACACCTCCATTCTATGACTTCACACACTTCCATTCTTTGACTTCACACACCTTCATTCTTTGACTTCACACACCTCCATTGTGAGTTCACACACCTCCATTCTGACTTCACAAACATCAATTCTGTGACTTCACACACCTCCATTCTATGAGATCACACACCTCCATTTGTGACTCTGCACACCACCTTTTTGACTTCACGCACCTCCATTCTGTGATTTCACACACCTCCATTCTGTGACTTCACACACCTTTATTGTTTGACTTCACACCTCCATTCTTTGACTTCACACACCTCCATTCCATGACTTCACACACTTCCATTCTCTGAGTTCACACACCTCCATTCTATGAGGTCACAACCTCCATTTTGACTTCACACACCTCCATTCTGTGACTTCACACACCTCCATTCTGTGACTTCACACACCTCCATTCTGTGACTTCACACACCTCCATTCTATGACTTCACACACCTCCATTCTGTGACTTCACACACGTCCATTCTGGGACATCACACATCTCCATTTTGACTTCACACACCTCAATTCTGGCTTCACACACCTTCATTCTATGACTTCACACACCTCCATTCTGTGACTTCACACACCTCCATTCTGTGACTTCACACACCTCCATTCTGTGACTTCACACACCTCCATTCTGTGATTTCACACACCTCCATTCTATGACTTCACACACCTCGATTCTATGAATTCACACATCTCCATTCTGTGACTTCACACAACTCCATTCTATGACTTCCCACACCTCCATTCTGGGACTTCACACACTTCCATTCTGAGTTCACACACCTCCGTTCTGTGACTTAACACACCTTCATTCTGTGACTTCACACACCTTCATTCTATGACTTCACACACCTCCATTCTTTCACTTCAGAAACCTCCATTTTGAGTTCACACACCTACATTCTCTGACTTCACACACCTCCATTCTCTGACTTCACACACCTCCATTCTCTGACTTCACAAACCTCCATTCTGACTTCACACACCTCCATTCTGACCTCACAAACATCAATTCTGTGACTTCACACACCTCCATTCTATGACTTCACACACCTCCATTCTATGACTTCACACACCTCCATTCTCTGACTTCACAAACCTCCATTCTGACTTCACACACCTCCATTCTGACCTCACAAACATCAATTCTGTGACTTCACACACCTCCATTCTATGACTTCACACACCTCCATTCTATGACTTCACACACCTCCATTCTATGACTTCACACACTTCCATTCTTTGACTTCACACACCACCATTCTTTGACTTCACAAAACTCCATTGTGAGTTCACACACCTCCATTCTATGACTTCACACACCTCCATTCTGACTTCACACAGCTCCATTCTATGACTTCACACACTTCCATTTTTTGACTTCACACACCACCATTCTTTGACTTCACACAACTCCATTGTGAGTTCACACATCTCCATTCTATGACTTCACACACCTCCATTCTGAGTTCACACAGCTCCATTCCATGACTTCACACACCTCCATTCTGTGCCTTCACACACCTCCATTCTATGACTTAACACACCTTCATTCTTACTTCACAAACATCCATCCTATGACTTCACGCACCTCCATTCTATGACTTCACACACTTCCAATCTATGACTTCACACACCTCCATTCTGTGACTTCACACACCTCAATTCTGTGACTTCACACACATACATTATGACTTCACACACCTCCATTGTATGACTTCACATACCTCCATTCTATGACTTCACACACCTCCATTCTGTGACTTCACACACCTCCATTCTGAGTTCACACACCTCCATTCTGTGACTTCACACACCTCCCATCTGACTTCACACAGCTCCATTCTATGACTTCATACACCTCCATTCTGTGACTTCACACACCTCCATTCTATGACTTCACACACCTCCACTGTGACTTCACACACCTCCATTCTATGAGTTCACACACCTCCATTCTGACTTCACACACCTCCATTCTATGACTTCACACTCCTCCATTCTGACATCACACACCTCCATTCTATGACTTCATTCAACTCCATTCTGACTTCACACACCTCCATTCTATGACTTCACACACCTCCATTCTGTGACTTCACACACCTCCCTTGTGAGTTCACACACCTCCATTCTGTGACTTCACACACCTCCATTCTGTGACTTCACACACCTCCATTCTATGACTTCACACACCTCGATTCTATGAATTCACACATCTCCATTCTGTGACTTCACACAACTCCATTCTATGACTTCCCACACCTCCATTCTGGGACTTCACACACTTCCATTCTGAGTTCACACACCTCCGTTCTGTGACTTAACACACCTTCATTCTGTGACTTCACACACCTTCATTCTATGACTTCACACACCTCCATTCTTTCACTTCACAAACCTCCATTTTGAGTTCACACACCTACATTCTGTGACTTCACACACCTCCACTTGTGACTTTACACACCACCATTTTGACTTCACAAACCTCCATTCTGTGACTTCACAAACCTCCATTCTGTGACTTCACACACCTCCCTTTGTGACTAAACACACCACCATTTTGACTTCACAAACCTCCATTCTGTGACTTCACAAACCTCCATTCTGTAACTTCACACACCTCCATTTTGACTTCACACACTTCCATTCTTTGACTTCACAAACCTCCATTCTGTGACTTCACACACCTCCATTTTGACTTCACACACATCCATTCTATGAGTTTACATACCACCATTTGATTGCACACACCTCCATTCTATGACTTCACACCCCTACATTCTTACTTCAAAAACATCCATTCTATGACTTTACAGACCTCCATTCTATGAGTTCACAAACGTCCATTCTATGACTTCACACACCTCCATTCTATGACTTCACACGCCTCCATTGTATGACTTCACACACCTCCATTCTCTGACTTCACAAACCTCCATTCTGACTTCACACACCTCCATTCTGACCTGACAAACATCAATTCTGTGACTTCACACACCTCCATTCTATGACATCACACACCTCCATTCTATGACTTCACACACTTCCATTCTTTGACTTCACACACCTTCATTCTTTGACTTCACACACCTCCATTGTGAGTTCACACACCTCCATTCTGACTTCACAAACATCAATTCTGTGACTTCACACACCTCCATTCTATGAGTTCACACACCTCCATTTGTGACTCTACACACCACCTTTTTGACTTCACACACCTCCATTCTGTGATTTCACACACCTCCATTCTGTGACTTCACACACCTTTATTGTTTGACTTCACACCTCCATTCTTTGACTTCACACACCTCCATTCCATGACTTCACACACTTCCATTCTCTGAGTTCACACACCTCCATTCTATGAGGTCACAACCTCCATTTTGACTTCACACACCTCCATTCTGTGACTTCACACACCTCCATTCTGTGACTTCACACACCTCCATTCCGTGACTTCACACACCTCCATTCTATGACTTCACACACCTCCATTCTGTGACTTCACACACGTCCATTCTGTGACATCACACATCTCCATTTTGACTTCACACACCTCAATTCTGGCTTCACACACCTTCATTCTATGACTTCACACACTTCCATTCTATGACTTCACACACCTCCATACTTTGACTTCACACTCCTCCATTGTGAGTTCACACACCTCCATTCTATGACTTCACACACCTCCATCTGTGACTTCACACACCTCAATTCTGTGACTTCACACACCTCCATTATGACTTCACACATCTCCATTCTATGACTTCACACACCTCCATTGTATGACTTCACAAATCCATTCTGTGACTTCACACACCTCTATTCTGAGTTCACACACCTCCATTCTGTGAATTCACACGCCTCAAATCTGACTTCACACAGCTCCATTCTATGATTTCACACATCTCCATACTGTGACTTAACACACCTCCATTCTATGACTTCACTCACCTCAATTGTGACTTCACACCTCCATTCTATGAGTTCACACACCTCCATTCTCACTTCACACACCTCCATTCAATGACGTCACACACCTCCATTTTGACTTCACACACCTACATTCTATGACTTCACACAACTCCATTCTCACTTCACACACCGCCATTCTGTGACTTCACACACCTCCATTCTGAGTTCACACAGCTCCATTCCATGACTTCACACACCTCCATTCTGTGCCTTCACACACCTCCATTCTATGACTTAACACACCTTCATTCTTACTTCACAAACATCCATCCTATGACTTCACGCACCTCCATTCTATGACTTCACACACTTCCAATCTATGACTTCACACACCTCCATTCTGTGACTTCACACACCTCAATTCTGTGACTTCACACACATACATTATGACTTCACACACCTCCATTGTATGACTTCACATACCTCCATTCTATGACTTCACACACCTCCATTCTGTGACTTCACACACCTCCATTCTGAGTTCACACACCTCCATTCTGTGACTTCACACACCTCCCATCTGACTTCACACAGCTCCATTCTATGACTTCATACACCTCCATTCTGTGACTTCACACACCTCCATTCTATGACTTCACACACCTCCACTGTGACTTCACACACCTCCATTCTATGAGTTCACACACCTCCATTCTGACTTCACACACCTCCATTCTATGACTTCACACTCCTCCATTCTGACATCACACACCTCCATTCTATGACTTCATTCAACTCCATTCTGACTTCACACACCTCCATTCTATGACTTCACACACCTCCATTCTGTGACTTCACACACCTCCCTTGTGAGTTCACACACCTCCATTCTGTGACTTCACACACCTCAATTCTGTGACTTCACACACCTCCATTCTGTGACTTCACACACCTCCATTCTATGACTTCACACACCTCGATTCTATGAATTCACACATCTCCATTCTGTGACTTCACACAACTCCATTCTATGACTTCCCACACCTCCATTCTGGGACTTCACACACTTCCATTCTGAGTTCACACACCTCCGTTCTGTGACTTAACACACCTTCATTCTGTGACTTCACACACCTTCATTCTATGACTTCACACACCTCCATTCTTTCACTTCACAAACCTCCATTTTGAGTTCACACACCTACATTCTGTGACTTCACACACCTCCACTTGTGACTTTACACACCACCATTTTGACTTCACAAACCTCCATTCTGTGACTTCACAAACCTCCATTCTGTGACTTCACACACCTCCCTTTGTGACTAAACACACCACCATTTTGACTTCACAAACCTCCATTCTGTGACTTCACAAACCTCCATTCTGTAACTTCACACACCTCCATTTTGACTTCACACACTTCCATTCTTTGACTTCACAAACCTCCATTCTGTGACTTCACACACCTCCATTTTGACTTCACACACATCCATTCTATGAGTTTACATACCACCATTTGATTGCACACACCTCCATTCTATGACTTCACACCCCTACATTCTTACTTCAAAAACATCCATTCTATGACTTTACAGACCTCCATTCTATGAGTTCACAAACGTCCATTCTATGACTTCACACACCTCCATTCTATGACTTCACACGCCTCCATTGTATGACTTCACACACCTCCATTCTCTGACTTCACAAACCTCCATTCTGACTTCACACACCTCCATTCTGACCTGACAAACATCAATTCTGTGACTTCACACACCTCCATTCTATGACATCACACACCTCCATTCTATGACTTCACACACTTCCATTCTTTGACTTCACACACCTTCATTCTTTGACTTCACACACCTCCATTGTGAGTTCACACACCTCCATTCTGACTTCACAAACATCAATTCTGTGACTTCACACACCTCCATTCTATGAGTTCACACACCTCCATTTGTGACTCTACACACCACCTTTTTGACTTCACACACCTCCATTCTGTGATTTCACACACCTCCATTCTGTGACTTCACACACCTTTATTGTTTGACTTCACACCTCCATTCTTTGACTTCACACACCTCCATTCCATGACTTCACACACTTCCATTCTCTGAGTTCACACACCTCCATTCTATGAGGTCACAACCTCCATTTTGACTTCACACACCTCCATTCTGTGACTTCACACACCTCCATTCTGTGACTTCACACACCTCCATTCCGTGACTTCACACACCTCCATTCTATGACTTCACACACCTCCATTCTGTGACTTCACACACGTCCATTCTGTGACATCACACATCTCCATTTTGACTTCACACACCTCAATTCTGGCTTCACACACCTTCATTCTATGACTTCACACACTTCCATTCTATGACTTCACACACCTCCATACTTTGACTTCACACTCCTCCATTGTGAGTTCACACACCTCCATTCTATGACTTCACACACCTCCATCTGTGACTTCACACACCTCAATTCTGTGACTTCACACACCTCCATTATGACTTCACACATCTCCATTCTATGACTTCACACACCTCCATTGTATGACTTCACAAATCCATTCTGTGACTTCACA
Organism: Megascapheus bottae; assembly: GCA_024803745.1. Classification (NCBI taxonomy): domain Eukaryota; kingdom Metazoa; phylum Chordata; class Mammalia; order Rodentia; family Geomyidae; genus Megascapheus; species Megascapheus bottae. Next base: position 47,527 of record JANJXV010001385.1, on the reverse strand, counting down.
CACCTCTATTCTGAGTTCACACACCTCCATTCTGTGAATTCACACGCCTCAAATCTGACTTCACACAGCTCCATTCTATGATTTCACACATCTCCATACTGTGACTTAACACACCTCCATTCTATGACTTCACTCACCTCAATTGTGACTTCACACCTCCATTCTATGAGTTCACACACCTCCATTCTCACTTCACACACCTCCATTCAATGACGTCACACACCTCCATTTTGACTTCACACACCTACATTCTATGACTTCACACAACTCCATTCTCACTTCACACACCGCCATTCTGTGACTTCACACACCTCCATTCTGAGTTCACACAGCTCCATTCCATGACTTCACACACCTCCATTCTGTGCCTTCACACACCTCCATTCTATGACTTAACACACCTTCATTCTTACTTCACAAACATCCATCCTATGACTTCACGCACCTCCATTCTATGACTTCACACACTTCCAATCTATGACTTCACACACCTCCATTCTGTGACTTCACACACCTCAATTCTGTGACTTCACACACATACATTATGACTTCACACACCTCCATTGTATGACTTCACATACCTCCATTCTATGACTTCACACACCTCCATTCTGTGACTTCACACACCTCCATTCTGAGTTCACACACCTCCATTCTGTGACTTCACACACCTCCCATCTGACTTCACACAGCTCCATTCTATGACTTCATACACCTCCATTCTGTGACTTCACACACCTCCATTCTATGACTTCACACACCTCCACTGTGACTTCACACACCTCCATTCTATGAGTTCACACACCTCCATTCTGACTTCACACACCTCCATTCTATGACTTCACACTCCTCCATTCTGACATCACACACCTCCATTCTATGACTTCATTCAACTCCATTCTGACTTCACACACCTCCATTCTATGACTTCACACACCTCCATTCTGTGACTTCACACACCTCCCTTGTGAGTTCACACACCTCCATTCTGTGACTTCACACACCTCAATTCTGTGACTTCACACACCTCCATTCTGTGACTTCACACACCTCCATTCTATGACTTCACACACCTCGATTCTATGAATTCACACATCTCCATTCTGTGACTTCACACAACTCCATTCTATGACTTCCCACACCTCCATTCTGGGACTTCACACACTTCCATTCTGAGTTCACACACCTCCGTTCTGTGACTTAACACACCTTCATTCTGTGACTTCACACACCTTCATTCTATGACTTCACACACCTCCATTCTTTCACTTCACAAACCTCCATTTTGAGTTCACACACCTACATTCTGTGACTTCACACACCTCCACTTGTGACTTTACACACCACCATTTTGACTTCACAAACCTCCATTCTGTGACTTCACAAACCTCCATTCTGTGACTTCACACACCTCCCTTTGTGACTAAACACACCACCATTTTGACTTCACAAACCTCCATTCTGTGACTTCACAAACCTCCATTCTGTAACTTCACACACCTCCATTTTGACTTCACACACTTCCATTCTTTGACTTCACAAACCTCCATTCTGTGACTTCACACACCTCCATTTTGACTTCACACACATCCATTCTATGAGTTTACATACCACCATTTGATTGCACACACCTCCATTCTATGACTTCACACCCCTACATTCTTACTTCAAAAACATCCATTCTATGACTTTACAGACCTCCATTCTATGAGTTCACAAACGTCCATTCTATGACTTCACACACCTCCATTCTATGACTTCACACGCCTCCATTGTATGACTTCACACACCTCCATTCTCTGACTTCACAAACCTCCATTCTGACTTCACACACCTCCATTCTGACCTGACAAACATCAATTCTGTGACTTCACACACCTCCATTCTATGACATCACACACCTCCATTCTATGACTTCACACACTTCCATTCTTTGACTTCACACACCTTCATTCTTTGACTTCACACACCTCCATTGTGAGTTCACACACCTCCATTCTGACTTCACAAACATCAATTCTGTGACTTCACACACCTCCATTCTATGAGTTCACACACCTCCATTTGTGACTCTACACACCACTTTTTGACTTCACACACCTCCATTCTGTGATTTCACACACCTCCATTCTGTGACTTCACACACCTTTATTGTTTGACTTCACACCTCCATTCTTTGACTTCACACACCTCCATTCCATGACTTCACACACTTCCATTCTCTGAGTTCACACACCTCCATTCTATGAGGTCACAACCTCCATTTTGACTTCACACACCTCCATTCTGTGACTTCACACACCTCCATTCTGTGACTTCACACACCTCCATTCCGTGACTTCACACACCTCCATTCTATGACTTCACACACCTCCATTCTGTGACTTCACACACGTCCATTCTGTGACATCACACATCTCCATTTTGACTTCACACACCTCAATTCTGGCTTCACACACCTTCATTCTATGACTTCACACACTTCCATTCTATGACTTCACACACCTCCATACTTTGACTTCACACTCCTCCATTGTGAGTTCACACACCTCCATTCTATGACTTCACACACCTCCATCTGTGACTTCACACACCTCAATTCTGTGACTTCACACACCTCCATTATGACTTCACACATCTCCATTCTATGACTTCACACACCTCCATTGTATGACTTCACAAATCCATTCTGTGACTTCACACACCTCTATTCTGAGTTCACACACCTCCATTCTGTGAATTCACACGCCTCAAATCTGACTTCACACAGCTCCATTCTATGATTTCACACATCTCCATACTGTGACTTAACACACCTCCATTCTATGACTTCACTCACCTCAATTGTGACTTCACACCTCCATTCTATGAGTTCACACACCTCCATTCTCACTTCACACACCTCCATTCAATGACTTCACACACCTCCATTTTGACTTCACACACCTACATTCTATGACTTCACACAACTCCATTCTCACTTCACACACCGCCATTCTGTGACTTCACACACCTCCATTCCATGACTTCACACATCTCCTTTCGGTGACTTCACACACCTCCAATCTGTGACTTCACACACCTCCATTCTGTGACTTCACACACCTCCATTTTGACCTCACACACTTCCATTCTTTGACTTCACACACCTCCGTTCTGTGACTTCACACACAACCATTGTTTGACTTCACACACCTACATTTTTGGACTTCACACACCTCCTTTCCATGACTTCACTCATCTCCATTTTATGAGTTCGCACACCTCCATTTTGACTTCACACACCTCCATTCAATGGCTTCACACACCTCCATTCTACTTCAGAAACATCCATTCTATGACTTCATACACCACCATTCTATGACTTCACAAACCTCCATTCTTTGACTTCACACACCTTCATTCTGAGTTCACACACCTCAATTCTGTGTCTTCACACACCTCAATTCTGGCTTCACACACCTTCATTCTATGACTTGACACACTTGCATTCTATGACTTCACACACCTCCATTCTTTGACTTCACACACCTCTATTGTGAGTTCACACACCTCCATTCTGTGACTTCACACACCTCCATTCTGTGACTTCACACACCTCCATTCTGTGACTTCACACACCTCCATTCTATGACTTCACACACCTCGATTCTATGAATTCACACATCTCCATTCTGTGACTTCACACAACTGCATTCTATGACTTCCCACACCTCCATTCTGGGACTTCACACACCTCCATTCTAAATTCACACACGTCCGTTCTGTGACGTAACACACCTTCATTCTGTGACTTCACAAACCTTCATTCTATGACTTCACACACCTCCATTCTTTCACTTCACACACCTCCATTTTGAGTTCACACACCTACATTCTGTGACTTCACACACCTCCATTTGTGACTTTACACACCACCATTTTGACTTCACAAACCTCCATTCTGTGACTTCACAAACCTCCATTCTGTGACTTCACACACCTCCATTTTGACTTCACACACATCCATTCTATGAGTTCACATACCACCATTTTGATTGCAAACACCTCCATTCTATGACTTCACACCCCTACATTCTTACTTCAAATACATCCATTCTATGACTTTACAGACCTCCATTCTATGAGTTCACAAACGTCCATTCTATGACTTCACACACCTCCGTTCTGTGACTTCACACACCTCCATTCTATGACTTCACACACATCCATTCTAAGACTGCACACACCTCCATTCTGTGACTTCACACATCTCCATTCTATGAGTTCACACATCTGCATTGTGACTTCAGACACCTCCATTCTGTGACTTCACACACCTCCATTCTGACTTCACACACCTCCATTCTGACTTTACAAACATCAATTCTGTGACTTCACACACCTCCATTCTTTGACTTCACACACCTCCATTGTGAGTTCACACACCTCCATTCTGACTTCACAAACATCAATTCTGTGACTTCACACACCTCCATTCTATGAGTTCACACACCTCCATTTGTGACTCTACACACCACCTTTTTGACTTCACACACCTCCATTCTGTGATTTCACACACCTCCATTCTGTGACTTCACACACCTTTATTGTTTGACTTCACACCTCCATTCTTTGACTTCACACACCTCCATTCCATGACTTCACACACTTCCATTCTCTGAGTTCACACACCTCCATTCTATGAGGTCACAACCTCCATTTTGACTTCACCCACCTCCATTCTGTGACTTCACACACCTCCATTCCGTGACTTCACACACCTCCATTCTATGACTTCACACACCTCCATTCTGTGACTTCACACACGTCCATTCTGGGACATCACACATCTCCATTTTGACTTCACACACCTCAATTCTGGCTTCACACACCTTCATTCTATGACTTCACACACTTCCATTCTATGACTTCACACACCTCCATACTTTGACTTCACACTCCTCCATTGTGAGTTCACACACCTCCATTCTATGACTTCACACACCTCCATCTGTGACTTCACACACCTCAATTCTGTGACTTCACACACCTCCATTATGACTTCACACATCTCCATTCTATGACTTCACACACCTCCATTGTATGACTTCACAAATCCATTCTGTGACTTCACACACCTCTATTCTGAGTTCACACACCTCCATTCTGTGAATTCACACGCCTCAAATCTGACTTCACACAGCTCCATTCTATGATTTCACACATCTCCATACTGTGACTTAACACACCTCCATTCTATGACTTCACTCACCTCAATTGTGACTTCACACCTCCATTCTATGAGTTCACACACCACCATTCTGACTTCACACACTTCCATTCAATGACTTCACACACCTCCATTTTGACTTCACACACCTACATTCTATGACTTCACACAACTCCATTCTCACTTCACACACCGCCATTCTGTGACTTCACACACCTCCATTCCATGACTTCACACATCTCCTTTCGGTGACTTCACACACCTCCAATCTGTGACTTCACACACCTCCATTCTGTGACTTCACACACCTCCATTTTGACCTCACACACTTCCATTCTTTGACTTCACACACCTCCGTTCTGTGACTTCACACACAACCATTGTTTGACTTCACACACCTCCATTTTTGGACTTCACACACCTCCTTTCCATGACTTCACTCATCTCCATTTTATGTGTTCGCACACCTCCATTTTGACTTCACACACCTCCATTCAATGACTTCACACACCTCCATTCTACTTCAGAAACATCCATTCTATGACTTCATACACCACCATTCTATGACTTCACAAACCTCCATTCTTTGACTTCACACACATTCATTCTGAGTTCACACACCTCAATTCTGTGTCTTCACACACCTCAATTCTGGCTTCACACACCTTCATTCTATGACTTGACACACTTGCATTCTATGACTTCACACACCTCCATTCTTTGACTTCACACACCTCTATTGTGAGTTCACACACCTCCATTCTGTGACTTCACACACCTCCATTCTGTGACTTCACACACCTCCATTCTGTGACTTCACACACCTCCATTCTATGACTTCACACACCTCGATTCTATGAATTCACACATCTCCATTCTGTGACTTCACACAACTGCATTCTATGACTTCCCACACCTCCATTCTGGGACTTCACACACCTCCATTCTGAATTCACACACGTCCGTTCTGTGACGTAACACACCTTCATTCTGTGACTTCACAAACCTTCATTCTATGACTTCACACACCTCCATTCTTTCACTTCACACACCTCCTTTTTGAGTTCACACACCTACATTCTGTGACTTCACACACCTCCATTTGTGACTTTACACACCACCATTTTGACTTCACAAACCTCCATTCTGTGACTTCACAAACCTCCATTCTGTGACTTCACACACCTCCATTTTGACTTCACACACATCCATTCTATGAGTTCACATACCACCATTTTGATTGCAAACACCTCCATTCTATGACTTCACACCCCTACATTCTTACTTCAAATACATCCATTCTATGACTTTACAGACCTCCATTCTATGAGTTCACAAACGTCCATTCTATGCCTTCACACACCTCCGTTCTGTGACTTCACACACCTCCATTCTATGACTTCACACACATCCATTCTATGACTGCACACACCTCCATTCTGTGACTTCACACATCTCCATTCTATGAGTTCACACATCTGCATTGTGACTTCAGACACCTCCATTCTATGACTTCACACACCTCCATTCTGACTTCACACACCTCCATTCTGACTTTACAAACATCAATTCTGTGACTTCACACACCTCCATTCTTTGACTTCACACACCTCCATTGTGAGTTCACACACCTACATTCTGACTTCAAAACATCAATTCTGTGACTTCGCACACCTCCATTCTATGACTTCACACGCCTCCATTGTATGACTTCACACACCTCCAGTCTCTGACTTCACAAACCTCCATTCTGACTTCACACACCTCCATTCTGACCTCACAAACATCAATTCTTTGACTTCACACACCTCCATTCTATGTCTTCACACACCTCCATTCTATGACTTCACACACCTCCATTCTATGACTTCACACACTTCCATTCTTTGTCCTCACACACCTCCATTCTTTGACTTCACACACCTCCATTTGTGACTCTACACACCACTTTTTGACTTCACACACCTCCATTCTGTGATTTCACACACCTCCATTCTGTGACTTCACACACCTTTATTGTTTGACTTCACACCTCCATTCTTTGACTTCACACACCTCCATTCCATGACTTCACACACTTCCATTCTATGAGTTCACACACCTCCATTCTATGAGTTCACACACCTCCATTTTGACTTCACACACGTCCATTCTGTGACTTCACACACCTCCATTCTGTGACTTCACACACCTCCATTCTGTGACTTCACACACCTCCATTCTATGACTTCACACACCTCCATTCTGTGACTTCACACACCTGCATTCTGTGACATCACACATCTCCATTTTGACTTCACACACCTCAATTCTGGCTTCACACACCTTCATTCTGTGACTTCACACACTTCCATTCTATGACTTCACACACCTCCATACTTTGACTTCACACTCCTCCATTGTGAGTTCACACACCTCCATTCTATGACTTCACACACCTCCATTCTATGACTTCACATACCTCCATCTGTGACTTCACACACCTCAATTCTGTGACTTCACACACCTCCATTATGACTACTCACACACCTCCATTCTATGACTTCACACCTCCATTCTCTGTCTTCACACACCTCTATTCTGAGTTCACACACCTCCATTCTGTGAATTCACACTCCTCAAATCTGACTTCACACAGCTCCATTCTATGATTTCACACACCTCCATACTGTGACTTCACACACCTCCATTCTATGACTTCACACACCTCCATTGTGACTTCACACCTCCATTCTATGAGTTCACACACCTCCATTCTGACTTCACACACCTCCATTCAATGACTTCACACACCTCCATTTTGACTTCACACACCTACATTCTATGACTTCACACAACTCCATTCTGACTTCACACACCGCCATTCTGTGACTTCACACACCTCCATTCCATGACTTCACACACCTCCTATCGATGACTTCACACACCTCCATTCTGTGACTTCACACACCTCCATTCTGTGACTTCACACACCTCCATTTTGACCTCACACACTTCCATTCTTTGACTTCACACACCTCCGTTCTGTGACTTCACACACCACCATTGTTTGACTTCACACACCTCCATTTTTGGACTTCACACACCTCCTTTCCATGACTTCACTCATCTCCATTTTATGAGTTCGCACACCTCCATTTTGACTTCACACACCTACATTCAATGACTTCACACACCTCCATTCTACTTCAGAAACATCCATTCTATGACTTCATACACCTCCATTCTATGACTTCACAAACCTAGATTCTTTGACTTCACACAACTTCATTCTGAGTTCACACACCTCAATTCTGTGTCTTCACACACGTCAATTCTGGCTTCACACACCTGCATTCTATGACTTCACACACTTCCATTCTATGACTTCACACACCTCCATTCTTTGACTTCACACACCTCTATTGTGATTTCACACACCTCCATTCTGTGACTTCACACACCTCCATTCTGTGACTTCACAAAACTCCATTCTGTGACTTCACACACCTCCATTCTATGACTTCACACACCTCGATTCTATGAATTCACACATCTCCATTCTGTGACTTCACACAACTCCATTCTATGACTTCCCACACCTCCATTCTGGGACTTCACCCACCACCATTCTGAGTTCACACACCTCCGTTCTGTAACTTAACACACCTTCATTCTGTGACTTCACACACCTTCATTCTTTGACTTCACACACCTTCATTCTTTCACTTCACACACCTCCATTTTGAGTTCACACACCTACATTCTGTGACTTCACACACCTCCATTTGTGACTTTACACACCACCATTTTGACTTCACAAACCTCCATTCTGTGACTTCACAAACCTCCATTCTGTGACTTCACACACCTCCATTTTGACTTCACACACTTCCATTCTTTGACTTCACAAACCTCCATTCTGTGACTTCACACTCCTCCATTTTGACTTCACACACATCCATTCTGTGAGTTCACATACCACCATTTTGATTGCACACACCTCCATTCTATGACTTCACACCCCTACATTCTTACTTCAAAAACATCCATTCTATGACTTTACAGACCTCCCTTCTATGAGTTCACAAACGTCCTTTCTATGACTTCACACACCTCCATTCTATGACTTCACACACCTCCATTCTGTGACTTCACACATCTCCATTCTATGAGTTCACACACCTGCATTGGGACTTCTCACACCTCCATTTTATGAATTCACACACCTCCATTCTGACTTCACAAACCTCCATTCTGACTTCACAAACATCAATTCTGTGACTTCACACACCTCCATGCTTTGAATTCACACACCTCCATTGTGAGTTCAGACAGCTCCATTCTGATTTCACAAACATCAATTCTGTGACTTCACACACCTCCATTCTATGACTTCACACACCTCCATTCTATGACTTCACACACCTCCATTCTCTGACTTCACAAACCTCCATTCTGACTTCACACACCTCAATTCTGACCTCACAAACATCAATTCTGTGACTTCACACACCTCCATTCTATGACTTCACACACCTCCATTCTATGACTTCACACACCTCCATTCTATGACTTCACACACTTCCATTCTGACTTCACACAGCTCCATTCTATGACTTCACACACTTCCATTCTTTGACTTCACACCCCACCATTCTTTGACTTCACACAACTCCATTGTGAGTTCACACATCTCCATTCTATGACTTCACACACCTCCATTCTGACTTCACACAGCTCAATTCCATGACTTCACACACCTCCATTCTGTGCCTTCACACACCTCCATTCTATGACTTAACACACCTTCATTCTTACTTCACAAACATCCATTCTATGACTTCACGCACCTCCATTCTATGACTTCACACACTTCCAATCTATGACTTCACACACCTGCATTCTGTGACTTCACACACCTCAATTCTGTAACTTCACACACCTACATTATGGCTTCACACACCTCCATTGTATGACTTCACATACCTCCATTCTATGACTTCACACACCTCCATTCTGAGTTCACACACCTCCATTCTGTGACTTCACACACCTCCATTCTGTGACTTCACAAAACTCCATTCTGTGACTTCACACACCTCCATTCTATGACTTCACACACCTCGATTCTATGAATTCACACATCTCCATTCTGTGACTTCACACAACTCCATTCTATGACTTCCCACACCTCCATTCTGGGACTTCACCCACCACCATTCTGAGTTCACACACCTCCGTTCTGTAACTTAACACACCTTCATTCTGTGACTTCACACACCTTCATTCTTTGACTTCACACACCTCCATTCTTTCACTTCACACACCTCCATTTTGAGTTCACACACCTACATTCTGTGACTTCACACACCTCCATTTGTGACTTTACACACCACCATTTTGACTTCACAAACCTCCATTCTGTGACTTCACAAACCTCCATTCTGTGACTTCACACACCTCCATTTTGACTTCACACACTTCCATTCTTTGACTTCACAAACCTCCATTCTGTGACTTCACACTCCTCCATTTTGACTTCACACACATCCATTCTGTGAGTTCACATACCACCATTTTGATTGCACACAACTCCATTCTATGACTTCACACCCCTACATTCTTACTTCAAAAACATCCATTCTATGACTTTACAGACCTCCATTCTATGAGTTCACAAACGTCCTTTCTATGACTTCACACACCTCCATTCTATGACTTCACACCTCCATTCTGTGACTTCACACATCTCCATTCTATGAGTTCACACACCTGCATTGTGACTTCACACACCTCCATTCTATGAATTCACACACCTCCATTCTGACTTCACAAACCTCCATTCTGACTTCACAAACATCAATTCTGTGACTTCACACACCTCCATGCTTTGAATTCACACACCTCCATTGTGAGTTCACACAGCTCCATTCTGATTTCACAAACATCAATTCTGTGACTTCACACACCTCCATTCTATGACTTCACACACCTCCATTCTATGACTTCACACACCTCCATTCTCTGACTTCACAAACCTCCATTCTGACTTCACACACCTCCATTCTGACCTCACAAACATCAATTCTGTGACTTCACACACCTCCATTCTATGACTTCACACACCTCCATTCTATGACTTCACACACCTCCATTCTATGACTTCACACACTTCCATTCTGACTTCACACAGCTCCATTCTATGACTTCACACACTTCCATTCTTTGACTTCACACCCCACCATTCTTTGACTTCACACAACTCCATTGTGAGTTCACACATCTCCATTCTATGACTTCACACACCTCCATTCTGACTTCACACAGCTCCATTCCATGACTTCACACACCTCCATTCTGTGCCTTCACACACCTCCATTCTATGACTTAACACACCTTCATTCTTACTTCACAAACATCCATTCTATGACTTCACGCACCTCCATTCTATGACTTCACACACCTCCAATCTATGACTTCACACACCTGCATTCTGTGACTTCACACACCTCAATTCTGTAACTTCACACACCTACATTATGACTTCACACACCTCCATTGTATGACTTCACATACCTCCATTCTATGACTTCACACACCTCCATTCTGAGTTCACACACCTCCATTCTGTGACTTCACACACCTCCCATCTGACTTCACACAGCTCCATTCTATGACTTCATACACCTCCATTCTGTGACTTCACACACCTCCATTCTATGACTTCACACACCTCCACTGTGACTTCACACACCTCCATTCTATGACTTCACACACCTCCATTCTGACTTCACACAACTCCATTCTATGACTTCACACACCTCCATTCTGACATCACACACCTCCATTCTATGACTTCATTCAACTCCATTCTGACTTCACACACCTGCATTCTATGACTTCACACACCTCCATTCTGTGACTTCACTCACCTCCATTGTGAGTTCACACACCTCCATTCTGTGACTTCACACACCTCCATTCTGTGACTTCACACACCTCCATTCTGTGACTTCACACACCTCCATTCTGTGATTTCACACACCTCCATTCTATGACTTCACACACCTCGATTCTATGAATTCACACATCTCCATTCTGTGACTTCACACAACTCCATTCTATGACTTCCCACACCTCCATTCTGGGACTTCACACACTTCCATTCTGAGTTCACACACCTCCGTTCTGTGACTTAACACACCTTCATTCTGTGACTTCACACACCTTCATTCTATGACTTCACACACCTCCATTCTTTCACTTCACAAACCTCCATTTTGAGTTCACACACCTACATTCTGTGACTTCACACACCTCCATTTGTGACTTTACACACCACCATTTTGACTTCACAAACCTCCATTCTGTGACTTCACAAACCTCCATTCTGTGACTTCACACACCTCCATTTGTGACTATACACACCACCATTTTGACTTCACAAACCTCCATTCTGTGACTTCACAAACCTCCATTCTGTAACTTCACACACCTCCATTTTGACTTCACACACTTCCATTCTTTGACTTCACAAACCTCCATTCTGTGACTTCACACACCTCCATTTTGACTTCACACACATCCATTCTATGAGTTCACATACCACCATTTTGATTGCACACACCTCCATTCTATGACTTCACACCCCTACATTCTTACTTCAAAAACATCCATTCTATGACTTTACAGACCTCCATTCTATGAGTTCACAAACGTCCATTCTATGACTTCACACACCTCCATTCTATGACTTCACACGCCTCCATTGTATGACTTCACACACCTCCATTCTCTGACTTCACAAACCTCCATTCTGACTTCACACACCTCCATTCTGACCTCACAAACATCAATTCTGTGACTTCACACACCTCCATTCTATGACATCACACACCTCCATTCTATGACCTCACACACTTCCATTCTTTGACTTCACACACCTTCATTCCTTGACTTCACACACCTCCATTGTGAGTTCACACACCTACATTCTGACTTCACAAACATCAATTCTGTGACTTCACACACCTCCATTCTATGAGTTCACACACCTCCATTTGTGACTCTACACACCACCTTTTTGACTTCACACACCTCCATTCTGTGATTTCACACATCTCCATTCTGTGACTTCACACACCTTTATTGTTTGACTTCACACCTCCATTCTTTGACTTCACACACCTCCATTCCATGACTTCACACACTTCCATTCTCTGAGTTCACACACCTCCATTCTATGAGTTCACAACCTCCATTTTGACTTCACACACCTCCATTCTGTGACTTCACACACCTCCATTCTGTGACTTCACACACCTCCATTCTGTGACTTCACACACCTCCATTCTATGACTTCACACACGTCCATTCTGTGACATCACACATCTCCATTTTGACTTTACACACCTCAATTCTGGCTTCACACACCTTCATTCTATGACTTCACACACTTCCATTCTATGACTTCGCACACCTCCATACTTTGACTTCACACTCCTCCATTGTGAGTTCACACACCTCCATACTATGACTTCACACACCTCCATTCTATGACTTCACACACCTCCATCTGTGACTTCACACACCTCAATTCTGTGACTTCACAAACCTCCATTATGACTTCACACACCTCTATTCTATGACTTCACACACCTCCATTGTATGACTTCACAAATGCATTCTGTGACTTCACACACCTCTATTCTGAGTTCACACACCTCCATTCTGTTAATTCACACGCCTCAAATCTGACTTCACACACCTCCATTCTATGACTTCACTCACCTCAATTGTGACTTCACACCTCCATTCTATGAGTTCACACACCTCCATTCTGACTTCTCACACCTCCATTCAATGACTTCACACACCTCCATTTTGACTTCACACACCTACATTCTATGACTTCACACAACTCCATTCTCACTTCACACACCGCCATTCTGTGACTTCACACACCTCCATTCCATGACTTCACACACCTCCTTTCGATGACTTCACACACCTCCAATCTGTGACTTCACACACCTCCATTCTGTGACTTCACACACCTCCATTTTGACCTCACACACTTCCATTCTTTGACTTCACATACCTCCGTTCTGTGACTTCACACACCACCATTCTTTGACTTCACACACCTCCATTTTTGGACTTCACACACCTCCTTTCCATGACTTCACTCATCTCCGTTTTATGAGTTCGCACACCTCCATTTTGACTTCACACACCTCCATTCAATGACTTCACACACCTCCATTCTACTTCAGAAACATCCATTCTATGACTTCATACACCTCCATTCTATGACTTCACAAACCTCCATTCTTTGACTTCACACACCTTCATTCTGAGTTCACACACCTCAATTCTGTGTCTTCACACACCTCAATTCTGGCTTCACACACCTTCATTCTATGACTTCACACACTTGCATTCTATGACTTCACACACCTCCATTCTTTGACTTCACACACCTCCATTGTGAGTTCACACACCTCCATTCTGTGACTTCACACACCTTCATTCTGTGACTTCACACACCTCCATTCTGTGACTTCACACACCTCCATTCTATGACTTCACACACCTCGAATATGAATTCACACATCTCCATTCTGTGACTTCACAAAACTCCATTCTATGACTTCCCACACCTCCATTCTGGGACTTCACACACCTCCATTCTGAGTTCACAGACGTCCGTTCTGTGACGTAACACACCTTCATTCTGTGACTTCACAAACCTTCATTCTATGACTTCACACACCTCCATTCTTTCACTTCACACACCTCCATTTTGAGTTCACACACCTACATTTGTGACTTTACACACCACCATTTTGACTTCACAAACCTCCATTCTGTGACTTCACAAACCTCCATTCTGTGACTTCACACACCTCCATTTGTGACTTTACACACCACCATTTTGACTTCACAAACCTCCATTCTGTGACTTCACAAACCTCCATTCTGTGACTTCACACACCTCCATTTTGACTTCACACACTTCCATTCTTTGACTTCACAAACCTCCATTCTGTGACTTCACACACCTCCAATTTGACTTCACACACATCCATTCTATGAGTTCACATACCACCATTTTGATTGCAAACACCTCCATTCTATGACTTCACACCCCTACATTCTTACTTCAAATACATGCATTCTATGACTTTACAGACCTCCATTCTATGAGTTCACAAACGTCCATTCTATGACTTCACACACCTCCATTCTATGACTTCACACACCTCCATTCTATGACTTCACACACCTCCATTCTATGACTTCACACACCTCCATTCTGTGACTTCACACACCTCCATTCTGTGACTTCACACACCTCCATTCTGTGACTTCACACACCTCCATTCTATGACTTCACACACCTCGAATATGAATTCACACATCTCCATTCTGTGACTTCCCAAAACTCCATTCTATGACTTCCCACACCTCCATTCTGGGACTTCACACACCTCCATTCTGAGTTCACACACGTCCGTTCTGTGACGTAACACACCTTCATTCTGTGACTTCACAAACCTTCATTCTATGACTTCACACACCTCCATTCTTTCACTTCACACACCTCCATTTTGAGTTCACACACCTACATTCTGTGACTTCACACACCTCCATTTGTGACTTTACACACCACCATTTTGACTTCACAAACCTCCATTCTGTGACTTCACAAACCTCCATTCTGTGACTTCACACATCTCCATTTGTGACTTTACACACCACCATTTTGACTTCACAAACCTCCATTCTGTGACTTCACAAACCTCCATTCTGTGACTTCTCACACCTCCATTTTGACTTCACACACTTCCATTCTTTGACTTCACAAACCTCCATTCTGTGACTTCACACACCTCCATTTTGACTTTACACACATCCATTCTATGAGTTCACATACCATCATTTTGATTGCAAACACCTCCATTCTATGACTTCACACCCCTACATTCTTACTTCAAATACATCCATTCTATGACTTTACAGACCTCCATTCTATGAGTTCACAAACGTCCATTCTGTGACTTCACACACCTCCATTCTATGACATCACACACCTCCATTCTATGACTTCACACACCTCCATTCTATGACTTCACACACCTCCATTCTGTGACTTCACACATCTCCATTCTATGAGTTCACACACCTGCATTGTGACTTCAGACACCTCCATTCTATGACTTCACACACCTCCATTCTGACTTCACAAACCTCCATTCTGACTTCACAAACATCAATTCTGTGACTTCACACACCTCCATTCTATGACTTCACACACCTCCATTCTATGACTTCACACACCTCCATTCTCTGACTTCACAAACCTCCATTCTGACTTCACACACCTCCATTCTGAACTCACAAACATCAATTCTGTGACTTCACACACCTCCATTCTATGACTTCACACACCTCCATTCTATGACTGCACACACGTCCATTCTATGACTTCACACACTTCCATTCTTTGACTTCACACACCACCATTCTTTGACTTCACACAACTCCATTGTGAGTTCACACACCTCCATTCTATGACTTCACACACCTCCATTCTGACTTCACACAGCTCCATTCTATGACTTCACACACTTCCATTCTTTGACTTCACACACCACCATTCTTTGACTTCACACAACTCCATTGTGAGTTCACACACCTCCATTCTATGACTTCACAAACCTCCCTTCTCTGACTTCACAAACCTCCATTCTGACTTCACACACCTCCATTCTGACCTCACAAACATCAATTCTGTGACTTCACACACCTCCATTCTATGACTTCACACACCTCCATTCTATGACTTCACACACCTCCATTCTATGACTTAACACACCTTCATTCTTACTTCACAAACATCCATTCTATTACTTCCCGCACCTCCATTCTATGACTTCACACACCTCCAATCTATGACTTCACACACCTCCATTCTGTGACTTCACACACCTCAATTCTGTGACTTCACACACCTACATTATGACTTCACACACCTCCATTCTCTGACTTCACATACCTCCATTCTATGACTTCACACACCTCCATTCTGTGACTTCACACACCTCCATTCTGAGTTCACACACCTCCATTCTGTGACTTCACACTCCTCCCATCTGACTTCACACAGCTCCATTCTATGACTTCATACACCTCCATTCTGTGACTTCACACACCTCCATTCTATGACTTCACACACCTCCACTGTGACTTCACACACCTCCATTCTATGAGTTCACACACCTCCATTATGACTTCACAGACCTCCATTCTATGACTTCACACACCTCCATTCTGACATCACACACCTCCATTCTATGACTTCATTCAACTCCATTCTGACTTCACACACCTCCATTCTATGACTTCACACACCAGCATTCTGTGACTTCACACACCTCCATTCTGAGTTCACACACCTCCATTCTGTGACTTCACACACCTCCAATCTGACTTCACACACCTCCATTCCATGACTTCGCACACCTCCATTCCATGACTTCACACACCTCCATTCTTAGACTTCACACACCTCCATTCTATGAGTTCACAAACCTCCATTTGTGACTCTACACACCACCTTTTTGACTTCACAAACCTGCATTGTGTGATTTCACACACCTCCATTCTGTGACTTCACACACCTTTATTGTTGGACTTCACACACCTCCATTCTTTGACTTCACACACCTCCATTCTATGACTTCACACACCTCCATTCTATGAGTTCACACACCTCCATTCTATGAGTTCACACACCTCCATTTTGACTTCACACACCTCCATTCTATGAGTTCACACACCTTCATTCTTACTTCAGAAACATCCATTCTATGACTTCACGCACCTCCATTCTATGACTTCACAAATGTGCGTTCTGTGACTTCACACACCTCAATTCTGAGTTCACACACCTCCATTCTGTGACTTCAAAAACCACCATTCTATGAATTCACACATCTCCATTGTGACTTCACACACCTCCATTCTATGAGTTCACACAGCTCCATTCTGACTTCACACACCTCCATTCTATGACTTCGTACACCTCTATTCTGACTTCACACCCCTCCATTCTGTGACTTCACATACCTCCATTCTTTGACTTCACACCCCTCCATTCTGACTGCACACACCTCCATTCTATGACTTCACACACCTCCATTCTGACATCACACACCTCCATTCTATGACTTCATTCAACTCCATTCTGACTTCAAACACCTCCATTCTATGACTTCACACACCTCCATTCTATGACTTAACACACTTTCATTCTTACTTCACTAACATCCATTCTGTGACTTCATGCACCTCCATTCTATGACTTCACACACCTCCAATGTATGACTTCACACACCTCCATTCTGTGACTTCACGCATCTCAATTCTGTGACTTCACACACCTACATTATGACTTCACACACTTCCATTCTATGACTTCACATACCTCCATTCTATGACTTCACACACCTCCACTCTGTGACTTCACACACCTCCATTCTGAATTCACACACCTCCATTCTGTGACTTCACACACCTCCAATCTGACTTCACACAGCTCCATTCTATGACTTCATACACCTCCATTCTGTGACTTCACACACCTCCATTCTATGACTTCACACACCTCCACTGTGACTTCACACACCTCCATTCTATGAGTTCACACACCTTCATTCTGACTTCACACACCTCCTTTCTATGACTTCACACACCTCCATTTTGACATCACACACCTCCATTCTATGACTTCATTCAACTCCATTCTGACTTCACACACCTCCATTCCATGACTTCACACACCTCCATTCTTAGACTTCACACATCTCCATTCTATGAGTTCACAAACCTCCATTTGTGACTCTACACACCACCTTTTTGACTTCACAAACCTGCATTCTGTGATTTCAAACACCTCCATTCTGTGACTTCACACACCTTTATTGTTTGACTTCACACACCTCCATTCTTTGACTTCACACACCTCCATTCCATGACTTCACACCTCCATTCTATGAGTTCACACACCTCCATTCTATGAGTTCACACACCTCCATTTTGACTTCACACACCTCCATTCTATGACTTCACACACCTTCATTCTTACTTCAGAAACATCCATTCTATGACTTCACGCACCTCCATTCTATGACTTCACAAATCTCCGTTCTGTGACTTCACACACCTCCATTCTGAGTTCACACACCTCCATTCTCTGACTTCACACACCCCCATTCTGTGACTTAACACACCTACATTCTGTGACTTCACACACCTCCATTCTATGACTTCACACACCTCCATTCTATGATTTCACACACCTACATTGTGACATCACACACCTCCATTCTATGAGTTCACACACCTCCATTCTCTGAGTTCACACACCTCCATTCTGTGACTTAACACACCTCCATTCTATGACTTCACAGACCTCCATTCTGTGACTTCACACCCCTTTATTGTTTGACTTCACATACCTCCATTCTGTGACTTCACACACCTCCATTGTGAGTTCACACACCTTCATTCTGTGACTTCACACACCTCCATTCTGTGACTTCACACACCTCCATTCTGTGACTTCACACACCTACATTCTATGACTTCATACACCTACATTCTGTGACTTCACACACCTCCATTCTGTGACTTCACACACCTCCATCTTGACTTCACACACTTCCATTCTTTGACTTCACACACCTCCATTCTCTGACTTCACACACCACCATTGTTTGACTTCACAAACCTCCATTTTTGGACTTCACGCACCTCCATTTCATGACTTCACACATCTCCATTTTATGAGTTCACACACCTCCATTTTGACTTCACACACCTCCATTCTATTACTTCACACACCTTCATTCTACTTCAGAAACATCCATTCTATGACTTCACACACCTCTATTCTATGACTTCACACACCTCCATTCTTTTACTTCACACACCTCCATTCTATGAGTTCACACAACTCCATTGGTGACTCTACACACCACCTTTCTGACTTCACACACCTCCATTCTGTGATTTCACACACCTCCATTCTGTGACTTCACACACCTCAATTCTGTGACTTCACACACCTCCATTATGACTTCACACACCGCCATTCTATGACTTCACACACCTCCATTCTATGACTTCACACCTCCATTCTGTGATTTCGCACACCTCCATTCTGAGTTCACACACATCCATTCTGTGACTTCACACACCTCCAATCTGACTTCACACAGCTCCATTCTATGACTTAACACACCTCCATACTGTGACTTCACACACCTCCATTCTATGATTTCACACACCTCCCTTGTGACTTCACACACCTCCATTCTATGACTTCACACAACTCCACTCTGACTTCACACACCTCCATTCTGTGACTTCACACACCTCCATTCCATGACTTCACACAAATCCATTCCATGACTTCACACACCTCCATTCGATGACTTCACACACCTCCATTCTATGATTTCACACACCTCCCTTGTGACTTCACACACCTCCATTCTATGACTTCACACAACTCCGTTCTGACTTCACACACCTCCATTCTGTGACTTCACACACCTCCTTTCCATGACTTCACACACCTCCATACTGTGATTTCACACACCTCCATTCTGTGACTTCACACACCTTTATTGTTTGACTTCACACAATGCATTCTTTGACTTCACACACCTTTATTCCATGACTTCACACACCTCCATTCTATGAGTTCTCAGACCTCCATTCTATGAGTTCACACACCTCCATTTTGACTTCATACACCTCCATTTTATGACTTCACACACATTCATTCTTATTCAGAAACATCCATTCTATGCCTTCACACACCTCCATTCTATGACTTCACACACCTCCATTTTATGACTTCACACACATTCATTCTTATTCAGAAACATCCATTCTATGACTTCACACACCTCCATTCTATGACTGCACACACCTCCATTCCA
This sequence comes from Megascapheus bottae, assembly GCA_024803745.1. Lineage (NCBI taxonomy): Eukaryota > Metazoa > Chordata > Mammalia > Rodentia > Geomyidae > Megascapheus > Megascapheus bottae. The sequence continues at coordinate 26,317 of JANJXV010001385.1, read as the reverse complement.
TGACTTCACACACCTCCATTCTTTGACTTCACACACCTCCATTCTATGAGTTCACACACCTCCATTTGTGACTCTACACACCACATTTTTGACTTCAAACACCTCCATTCTGTGATTTCACACACTTCAATTCTGTGACTTCACACACCTTTATTGTTTGACTTCACACACCTCCATTCTTTGACTTCACACACCTCCATTGAATGACTTCACACACCTCCATTCTATGACTTCACAAACCTACATTCTATGAGTTCACACACCTCCATTTTGACTTCACACACCTCCATTCTGTGACTTCACACACCTCCATTCTGTGACTTCACACACCTCCATTCTATGACTTCACACACCTCCAGACTGTGACTTCACGCACCTCCATTCTGTTACTTCACACACCTCCATTTTGACTTCACACACTTCCATTGTTTGAATTCACACACCTCCATTCTGTGACTTCACACACATTAACATTGTTTGACTTCACACACCTCTATTTTTGGACTTGACACACCTCCAGTCCATGACTTCACAAATCTCCAGTTTATGAGTTCGCACACCTCCATTTTGACTTCACACACCTCCATTCTATGACTTCACACACCTTCATTCTACTTCAGAAACATCCGTTCTATGACTTCACTCACCTCCATTCTATGATTTCACAAACCTTCATTCTGTGACTTCACACACCTCCATTCTGAGTTCACACACCTCAATTCTGTGACTTCACACACCTCAATTCTGGCTTCACACACCTCCATTCTATGACTTCACACACTTCCATTTTATGACTTCACACACCTCCATTCTGTGCCTTCACACACCTCCATTCTTTGACTTCACACACCTCCATTCTGTGACTTCACACACCTCCATTCTTTGACTTCACACACCTCCATTCTGTGACTTCAGACACCTCCATTCTATAACTTCAAACACCTCAATTCTATGAATTCACACATCTCCATTCTGTGACTTCACACAACTCCATTCTATGGCTTCCCACGCCTCCATTCTGGGACTTCACACACCTCCACTCTATGACTTCAAACACCTATATTCTTTGACTTCGCACACCTCCATTCTTTGACTTCACACACCTCCATTTTGAGTTCACACACATACATTCTGTGACTTCACACACCTCCATTTGTGACGTTACACACCACCATGTCACTTCACACACCTCCATTCTGTGACTTCACACACCTCCATTCTGTGACTTCACACACCTCCATTTTGACTTCACACACTTCCATTCTGTGACTTCACACACCTCCATTCTGTGACTTCGCACACCTCCTTTGTTTGACTTCACACACCTCCATTCTGTGACTTCACACACCTCCATTCTATGACTTCACACACCTCCATTCTGTGATTTCACACACCTCCATTCTGTGACTTCACACACCTTTATTGTTTGACTTCACACAATGCATTCTTTGATTTCACACACCTTTATTCCATGACTTCACACACCTCCATTCTATGAGTTCTCAGACCTCCATTCTATGAGTTCACACACCTCCATTTTGACTTCATACACCTCCATTTTATGACTTCACACACATTCATTCTTATTCAGAAACATCCATTCTATGACTTCACACACCTCCATTCTATGACTTCACACACCTCCATTAGGTGACTGCACACACCTCCATTAAATGACTTCACACACCTCCATTCTTTGACTTCACACAGCTCCATTCTTTGACTTCACACACCTCCATTCTGAGTTCACACACCTCAATTCTGTGACTTCACACACCTCAATTCTGGCTTCACACACCTCCATTCTATGACTTCACACACTGCCATTCTATGACTTCACACACCTCCATTCTGTGACTTCACACACCTCCATTCTTTGACTTCACACACCTCCATTCTGTGACTTCACACACCTCCATTCTTTGACTTCACACCCCTCCATTCTGTGACTTCAGACACCTCCATTCTATGACTTCACACACCTCCATTCTATGAATTCACACATCTCCATTCTGTGACTTCACACAACTCCATTCTATGACTTCCCACACCTCCATTCTGGGACATCACACACCTCCATTCTGGGACTTCACACACCTCCATTCTGTGTCTTAACACACCTTCATTCCGTGACTTCACACACCTTCATTCTATGATTTCACACACCTACATTCTATGACTTCACACACCTCCATTCTATGACTTCACACACCTATATTATTTGACTTCGCACACCTCCATTCTTTGACTTCACACACCTCCATTTTGAGTTCACACACATATATTCTGTGACTTCACACACCTCCATTTGTGACGTTACACACCACCATTTTGACTTCACACACCTCCATTCTGTGACTTCACACACCTCCATTCTGTGACTTCACACACCTCCATTTTGACTTCACACACTTCCATTCTGTGACTTCACACACCTCCATTCTTTGACTTCGCACACCTCCATTGTTTGACTTCACACACCTCCATTCTGTGACTTCACACACCTCCATTCCATGACTTCACACACCTCTACTCTATCAGTTCACACACATCCATTCTATGAGTTCACACACCACCTTATTGACTTCACACACATCCATTCTATGACTTCGCACACCTACATTCTTATTTCAGGTACATCCATTGTATGAATTCACCCACCTCCATTCTATGACTTCACAAACCTCCATTCTATGACTTCACACTCCTCCATTCTATGACTTCACACACCTCCATTCTATGACTTCACACACCTCCATTCTATGACTTCACACACCTCCATTCTATGACTTCACACACCTCCATTCTGTGACTTCACACACCTCCATTCTATGAGTTCACACACCTGCATTGTGACTTCACACACCTCCATTCTATGACTTCACACACCTCCATTCTGACTTCACACACCTCCATTCTGACTTCACAAACATCAATTCTGTGACTTCACACACCTCCATTCTTTGACTTCACACACCTCCATTGTGAGTCCACACACGTCCATTGTGACTTCACAAACATCAATTCTGTGACTTCACACACATCCATTCTACGACTTCACACACCTCCATTCTATGACTTCACAAATCTCCATTCTGACTTCACACACCTCCATTCTGACTTCACAAACATCAATTCTGTGACTTCACACACCTCCATTCTATGACTTCACACACCTCCATTCTATGACTTCACACACCTCCATTCTATGACTTCACACACTTCCATTCTTTGACTTCACACACCTCCATTCTTTGACTTCACACATCTCCATTGTGAGTTCACACACCTTCATTCTATGACTTCACACACCTCCATTCTGACTTCACACAGCTCCATTCTATGACTTCACACACCTCAATTCTCTGCCTTCACACATCTCCATTCTAGGATTTAACACACCTTCACTCTTACTTCACAAACATTCATTCTATGACTTCACACACCTCCATTCTATGACTTCACACACCTCCATTCTGTGACTTCACACACCTCCATTCTGTGACTTCACACATCTCAATTCTGTGACTTCACACACCTATATTATAACCTCACACACCTCCATTCTATGACTTTACACACCTCCATTCCATGACTTCACACACCTCAATTCTGTGACTTCACACACCTCCATTCTGATTTCACACACCTCCATTCTGTCACTTCACACACGTCCAATCTCACTTCACACAGCTCCATTCTATGACTTCACACACCTCCATTCTGTGACTTCACACACCTCCATTCTTTGACTTCACACACCTCCATTGTGACTTCACTCTCCTCCATTCTATGAGTTCACACACCTCCATTCTGACTTCACACACCTCCATTCTATGACTACACACAACTCCATTCTGACTTCACACATCGCCATTCTGTGACTTCACACACCTCCATTCCATGAATTCCCACACCTCCATTCGATGACTTCACACACCTTTATTCTTTGACTTCACACCCCTCCATTCTATGAGTTAAAACACCTCCATTTGTGACTCTACACACCAACTTGTTTACTTCACAAACCTCCATTCTGTGATTTCACACACCTCCATTCTGTGACTTCACACACCTTTATTGTTTGACTTCACACACCTCCATACTTTGACTTCACACACCTCCATTCCATGACTTCACACACCTCCATTCTATGAGTTCACACACCTCCATTCTATGAGTTCACACACCTCCATTTTGACTTCACACACCTTCATTCTTACTTCAGAAACATCCATTCTATGACTTCACGCACCTCCAATCTATGACTTCACAAATCTCCTTTCTGTGCCTTAACACACCTCCATTCTGAGTTCACACACCTCCATTCTCTGAGTTCACACACCTCCATTCTGTGACTTAACACACCTAAATTCTATGACTTCACAGACCTCCATTCTGTGACTTCACACCCCTTTATTGTTTGACTTCACATACCTCCATTCTGTGACTTCACACACCTCCATTGTGAGTTCACACACCTTAATTCTGTGACTTCACACACCTCCATTCTGTGACTTCACACACCTCCATTCTGTGACTTCACACACCTACATTCTATGACTTCATACACCTCCATTCTGTGACTTCACACACCTCCATTCTGTGACTTCACACACCTCCATCTTGACTTCACACGCTTCCATTCTTTGACTTCACACACCTCCATTCTCTGACTTCACACACCACCATTTTTTGACTTCACGAACCTCCATTTTTGGACTTCACGCACCTCCATTCCATGACTTCACACATCTCCATTTTATGAGTTGACACACCTCCATTTTGACTTCACACACCTCCATTCTATTACTTCACACACCTTCATTCTACTTCAGAAACATCCATTCTATGACTTCACACACCTCTATTTTAAGACTTCACACACCTCCATTCTTTTACTTCACACACCTCCATTCTATGAGTTCACACATCTCCATTGGTGACTCTACACACCACCTTTTTGACTTCACACACCTCCATTCTGTGATTTCACACACCTCCATTCTGTGACTTCACACACCTTTATTGTTTGACCTCACACACCTCCATTCCTTGACTTCACACACCTCCATTCCAAGACTTCACACACCTCCATTCTGTGAGTTGACACACCTCCATTCTATGAATTCACACACCTCCATTTTGACTTCACACACCTCCATTCTATGACTTCACGCACCTTCATTCTTACTTCAGAAACATCCATTCTATGACTTCACGTACTTCCATTCTATGACTTCACAAATCTCCGTTCTGTGACTTCACACACCTCCATTCTGGATTCACACACCTCCATTCTCTGACTTCACACACCTCCATTCTGTGACTAAACACACCTCCCTTCCATGACTTCACAGACCTCCATTCTGTGACTTCACAAACCTTTATTGTTTGACTTCACACACCTTTATTGTTTGACTTCACACACATCCCTTGTGAGTTCACACACATCCATTCTGTGACTTCACACACCTACATTCTGTGACTTCACACACCTCCATTCTGTGACTTCACACATCTCCATTCTGTGACTTCACACACCTCAATTCTGGCTTCACACACCTCCATTCTATAACTTCACACAATTCCATTCTATGACTTCTCACTCCTCCATTCTTTGACTTCACGCACCTCCATTGTGAGTTCACACACCTCCATTCTATGACGTCACACAACTCCATTCTGACTTCACACAGCTCCATTCTATGACTTCACACACCTCCATTTTGACTTCACACACCTCCATTCTATGACTTCACACACCTTCATTCTTACTTCAGAAACATCCATTCTATGACTTCACGCACCTCCATTCTATGACTTCACAAATCTCCGTTCTGTGACTTCACACACCTCCATTCTGAGTTCACACACCTCCATTCTCTGACTTCACACACCCCCATTCTGTGACTTAACACACCTACATTCTGTGACTTCACACACCTCCATTCTATGACTTCACACACCTCCATTCTATGATTTCACACACCTACATTGTGACATCACACACCTCCATTCTATGAGTTCACACACCTCCATTCTCTGAGTTCACACACCTCCATTCTGTGACTTAACACACCTCCATTCTATGACTTCACAGACCTCCATTCTGTGACTTCACACCCCTTTATTGTTTGACTTCACATACCTCCATTCTGTGACTTCACACACCTCCATTGTGAGTTCACACACCTTCATTCTGTGACTTCACACACCTCCATTCTGTGACTTCACACACCTCCATTCTGTGACTTCACACACCTACATTCTATGACTTCATACACCTACATTCTGTGACTTCACACACCTCCATTCTGTGACTTCACACACCTCCATCTTGACTTCACACACTTCCATTCTTTGACTTCACACACCTCCATTCTCTGACTTCACACACCACCATTGTTTGACTTCACAAACCTCCATTTTTGGACTTCACGCACCTCCATTTCATGACTTCACACATCTCCATTTTATGAGTTCACACACCTCCATTTTGACTTCACACACCTCCATTCTATTACTTCACACACCTTCATTCTACTTCAGAAACATCCATTCTATGACTTCACACACCTCTATTCTATGACTTCACACACCTCCATTCTTTTACTTCACACACCTCCATTCTATGAGTTCACACAACTCCATTGGTGACTCTACACACCACCTTTCTGACTTCACACACCTCCATTCTGTGATTTCACACACCTCCATTCTGTGACTTCACACACCTCAATTCTGTGACTTCACACACCTCCATTATGACTTCACACACCGCCATTCTATGACTTCACACACCTCCATTCTATGACTTCACACCTCCATTCTGTGATTTCGCACACCTCCATTCTGAGTTCACACACATCCATTCTGTGACTTCACACACCTCCAATCTGACTTCACACAGCTCCATTCTATGACTTAACACACCTCCATACTGTGACTTCACACACCTCCATTCTATGATTTCACACACCTCCCTTGTGACTTCACACACCTCCATTCTATGACTTCACACAACTCCACTCTGACTTCACACACCTCCATTCTGTGACTTCACACACCTCCATTCCATGACTTCACACAAATCCATTCCATGACTTCACACACCTCCATTCGATGACTTCACACACCTCCATTCTATGATTTCACACACCTCCCTTGTGACTTCACACACCTCCATTCTATGACTTCACACAACTCCGTTCTGACTTCACACACCTCCATTCTGTGACTTCACACACCTCCTTTCCATGACTTCACACACCTCCATACTGTGATTTCACACACCTCCATTCTGTGACTTCACACACCTTTATTGTTTGACTTCACACAATGCATTCTTTGACTTCACACACCTTTATTCCATGACTTCACCCACCTCCATTCTATGAGTTCTCAGACCTCCATTCTATGAGTTCACACACCTCCATTTTGACTTCATACACCTCCATTTTATGACTTCACACACATTCATTCTTATTCAGAAACATCCATTCTATGCCTTCACACACCTCCATTCTATGACTTCACACACCTCCATTTTATGACTTCACACACATTCATTCTTATTCAGAAACATCCATTCTATGACTTCACACACCTCCATTCTATGACTGCACACACCTCCATTCCATGACTTCACACACCTCCATTCTTTGACTTCACACACCTCCATTCTATGAGTTCACACACCTCCATTTGTGACTCTACACACCACATTTTTGACTTCAAACACCTCCATTCTGTGATTTCACACACTTCAATTCTGTGACTTCACACACCTTTATTGTTTGACTTCACACACCTCCATTCTTTGACTTCACACACCTCCATTGAATGACTTCACACACCTCCATTCTATGACTTCACAAACCTACATTCTATGAGTTCACACACCTCCATTTTGACTTCACACACCTCCATTCTGTGACTTCACACACCTCCATTCTGTGACTTCACACACCTCCATTCTATGACTTCACACACCTCCAGACTGTGACTTCACGCACCTCCATTCTGTTACTTCACACACCTCCATTTTGACTTCACACACTTCCATTGTTTGAATTCACACACCTCCATTCTGTGACTTCACACACATTAACATTGTTTGACTTCACACACCTCTATTTTTGGACTTGACACACCTCCAGTCCATGACTTCACAAATCTCCAGTTTATGAGTTCGCACACCTCCATTTTGACTTCACACACCTCCATTCTATGACTTCACACACCTTCATTCTACTTCAGAAACATCCGTTCTATGACTTCACTCACCTCCATTCTATGATTTCACAAACCTTCATTCTGTGACTTCACACACCTCCATTCTGAGTTCACACACCTCAATTCTGTGACTTCACACACCTCAATTCTGGCTTCACACACCTCCATTCTATGACTTCACACACTTCCATTTTATGACTTCACACACCTCCATTCTGTGCCTTCACACACCTCCATTCTTTGACTTCACACACCTCCATTCTGTGACTTCACACACCTCCATTCTTTGACTTCACACACCTCCATTCTGTGACTTCAGACACCTCCATTCTATAACTTCAAACACCTCAATTCTATGAATTCACACATCTCCATTCTGTGACTTCACACAACTCCATTCTATGGCTTCCCACGCCTCCATTCTGGGACTTCACACACCTCCACTCTATGACTTCAAACACCTATATTCTTTGACTTCGCACACCTCCATTCTTTGACTTCACACACCTCCATTTTGAGTTCACACACATACATTCTGTGACTTCACACACCTCCATTTGTGACGTTACACACCACCATGTCACTTCACACACCTCCATTCTGTGACTTCACACACCTCCATTCTGTGACTTCACACACCTCCATTTTGACTTCACACACTTCCATTCTGTGACTTCACACACCTCCATTCTGTGACTTCGCACACCTCCTTTGTTTGACTTCACACACCTCCATTCTGTGACTTCACACACCTCCATTCTATGACTTCACACACCTCCATTCTGTGATTTCACACACCTCCATTCTGTGACTTCACACACCTTTATTGTTTGACTTCACACAATGCATTCTTTGATTTCACACACCTTTATTCCATGACTTCACACACCTCCATTCTATGAGTTCTCAGACCTCCATTCTATGAGTTCACACACCTCCATTTTGACTTCATACACCTCCCTTTTATGACTTCACACACATTCATTCTTATTCAGAAACATCCATTCTATGACTTCACACACCTCCATTCTATGACTTCACACACCTCCATTAGGTGACTGCACACACCTCCATTAAATGACTTCACACACCTCCATTCTTTGACTTCACACAGCTCCATTCTTTGACTTCACACACCTCCATTCTGAGTTCACACACCTCAATTCTGTGACTTCACACACCTCAATTCTGGCTTCACACACCTCCATTCTATGACTTCACACACTGCCATTCTATGACTTCACACACCTCCATTCTGTGACTTCACACACCTCCATTCTTTGACTTCACACACCTCCATTCTGTGACTTCACACACCTCCATTCTTTGACTTCACACCCCTCCATTCTGTGACTTCAGACACCTCCATTCTATGACTTCACACACCTCCATTCTATGAATTCACACATCTCCATTCTGTGACTTCACACAACTCCATTCTATGACTTCCCACACCTCCATTCTGGGACTTCACACACCTCCATTCTGGGACTTCACACACCTCCATTCTGTGTCTTAACACACCTTCATTCCGTGACTTCACACACCTTCATTCTATGATTTCACACACCTACATTCTATGACTTCACACACCTCCATTCTATGACTTCACACACCTATATTATTTGACTTCGCACACCTCCATTCTTTGACTTCACACACCTCCATTTTGAGTTCACACACATATATTCTGTGACTTCACACACCTCCATTTGTGACGTTACACACCACCATTTTGACTTCACACACCTCCATTCTGTGACTTCACACACCTCCATTCTGTGACTTCACACACCTCCATTTTGACTTCACACACTTCCATTCTGTGACTTCACACACCTCCATTCTTTGACTTCGCACACCTCCATTGTTTGACTTCACACACCTCCATTCTGTGACTTCACACACCTCCATTCCATGACTTCACACACCTCTACTCTATCAGTTCACACACATCCATTCTATGAGTTCACACACCACCTTATTGACTTCACACACATCCATTCTATGACTTCGCACACCTACATTCTTATTTCAGGTACATCCATTGTATGAATTCACCCACCTCCATTCTATGACTTCACAAACCTCCATTCTATGACTTCACACTCCTCCATTCTATGACTTCACACACCTCCATTCTATGACTTCACACACCTCCATTCTATGACTTCACACACCTCCATTCTATGACTTCACACACCTCCATTCTGTGACTTCACACACCTCCATTCTATGAGTTCACACACCTGCATTGTGACTTCACACACCTCCATTCTATGACTTCACACACCTCCATTCTGACTTCACACACCTCCATTCTGACTTCACAAACATCAATTCTGTGACTTCACACACCTCCATTCTTTGACTTCACACACCTCCATTGTGAGTCCACACACGTCCATTGTGACTTCACAAACATCAATTCTGTGACTTCACACACATCCATTCTACGACTTCACACACCTCCATTCTATGACTTCACAAATCTCCATTCTGACTTCACACACCTCCATTCTGACTTCACAAACATCAATTCTGTGACTTCACACACCTCCATTCTATGACTTCACACACCTCCATTCTATGACTTCACACACCTCCATTCTATGACTTCACACACTTCCATTCTTTGACTTCACACACCTCCATTCTTTGACTTCACACATCTCCATTGTGAGTTCACACACCTTCATTCTATGACTTCACACACCTCCATTCTGACTTCACACAGCTCCATTCTATGACTTCACACACCTCAATTCTCTGCCTTCACACATCTCCATTCTAGGATTTAACACACCTTCACTCTTACTTCACAAACATTCATTCTATGACTTCACACACCTCCATTCTATGACTTCACACACCTCCATTCTGTGACTTCACACACCTCCATTCTGTGACTTCACACATCTCAATTCTGTGACTTCACACACCTATATTATAACCTCACACACCTCCATTCTATGACTTTACACACCTCCATTCCATGACTTCACACACCTCAATTCTGTGACTTCACACACCTCCATTCTGATTTCACACACCTCCATTCTGTCACTTCACACACGTCCAATCTCACTTCACACAGCTCCATTCTATGACTTCACACACCTCCATTCTGTGACTTCACACACCTCCATTCTTTGACTTCACACACCTCCATTGTGACTTCACTCTCCTCCATTCTATGAGTTCACACACCTCCATTCTGACTTCACACACCTCCATTCTATGACTACACACAACTCCATTCTGACTTCACACATCGCCATTCTGTGACTTCACACACCTCCATTCCATGAATTCCCACACCTCCATTCGATGACTTCACACACCTTTATTCTTTGACTTCACACCCCTCCATTCTATGAGTTAAAACACCTCCATTTGTGACTCTACACACCAACTTGTTTACTTCACAAACCTCCATTCTGTGATTTCACACACCTCCATTCTGTGACTTCACACACCTTTATTGTTTGACTTCACACACCTCCATACTTTGACTTCACACACCTCCATTCCATGACTTCACACACCTCCATTCTATGAGTTCACACACCTCCATTCTATGAGTTCACACACCTCCATTTTGACTTCACACACCTTCATTCTTACTTCAGAAACATCCATTCTATGACTTCACGCACCTCCAATCTATGACTTCACAAATCTCCTTTCTGTGCCTTAACACACCTCCATTCTGAGTTCACACACCTCCATTCTCTGAGTTCACACACCTCCATTCTGTGACTTAACACACCTAAATTCTATGACTTCACAGACCTCCATTCTGTGACTTCACACCCCTTTATTGTTTGACTTCACATACCTCCATTCTGTGACTTCACACACCTCCATTGTGAGTTCACACACCTTAATTCTGTGACTTCACACACCTCCATTCTGTGACTTCACACACCTCCATTCTGTGACTTCACACACCTACATTCTATGACTTCATACACCTCCATTCTGTGACTTCACACACCTCCATTCTGTGACTTCACACACCTCCATCTTGACTTCACACGCTTCCATTCTTTGACTTCACACACCTCCATTCTCTGACTTCACACACCACCATTTTTTGACTTCACGAACCTCCATTTTTGGACTTCACGCACCTCCATTCCATGACTTCACACATCTCCATTTTATGAGTTGACACACCTCCATTTTGACTTCACACACCTCCATTCTATTACTTCACACACCTTCATTCTACTTCAGAAACATCCATTCTATGACTTCACACACCTCTATTTTAAGACTTCACACACCTCCATTCTTTTACTTCACACACCTCCATTCTATGAGTTCACACATCTCCATTGGTGACTCTACACACCACCTTTTTGACTTCACACACCTCCATTCTGTGATTTCACACACCTCCATTCTGTGACTTCACACACCTTTATTGTTTGACCTCACACACCTCCATTCCTTGACTTCACACACCTCCATTCCAAGACTTCACACACCTCCATTCTGTGAGTTGACACACCTCCATTCTATGAATTCACACACCTCCATTTTGACTTCACACACCTCCATTCTATGACTTCACGCACCTTCATTCTTACTTCAGAAACATCCATTCTATGACTTCACGTACTTCCATTCTATGACTTCACAAATCTCCGTTCTGTGACTTCACACACCTCCATTCTGGATTCACACACCTCCATTCTCTGACTTCACACACCTCCATTCTGTGACTAAACACACCTCCCTTCCATGACTTCACAGACCTCCATTCTGTGACTTCACAAACCTTTATTGTTTGACTTCACACACCTTTATTGTTTGACTTCACACACATCCCTTGTGAGTTCACACACATCCATTCTGTGACTTCACACACCTACATTCTGTGACTTCACACACCTCCATTCTGTGACTTCACACATCTCCATTCTGTGACTTCACACACCTCAATTCTGGCTTCACACACCTCCATTCTATAACTTCACACAATTCCATTCTATGACTTCTCACTCCTCCATTCTTTGACTTCACGCACCTCCATTGTGAGTTCACACACCTCCATTCTATGACGTCACACAACTCCATTCTGACTTCACACAGCTCCATTCTATGACTTCACACACCTCCATTCTGTGCCTTCAAACACCTCCATTCTATGACTTAACACACCTTCATTCTTACTTCACAAACATCAATTTTATGACTTCACACACCTCCATTCTATGACTTCACAAACCTCCATTCTATGACTTCACACACCTCCATTCTATGACTTCACACCTCCATTCTGTGACTTCACACACCTCCATTCTGAGTTCACACACCTCCATTCTGTGACTTCACACTCCTCAAATCTCACTTCACACAGCTCCATTCTATGATTTCACACACCTCCATACTGTGACTTCACACACCTCCATTCTATGACTTCACACACCTCCATTGTGACTTCACACACCTCTTTTCGATGACGTCACACATCTCCATTCTGTGACTTCACACACCTCCATTCTGTGACTTCACACACCTCCATTTTGACTTCACACACTTCCATTCTTTGACTTCACACACCTCCATTCTGTGACTTCACACACCACCATTGTTTGACTTCACACACCTCCATTTTTGGACTTCACACACCTCCTTTCCATGACTTCACTCATCTCCTTTTTATGAGTTCGCACACCTCCATTTTGACTTCACACACCTCCATTCTATGACTTCACACACCTCCATTCTATTTCAGAAACATCCATTCTATGACTTCATACACCTCCATTCTATGACTTCACAAACCTCCATTCTTTGACTTCACACACCTCCATTGTGAGTTCACACACCTCCATTCTGTGACTTCACACACCTCCATTCTGTGACTTCACACACCTCCGTTCTGTGACTTCACACACCTCCATTCTATGACTTCACACACCTCGATTCTATGAATTCACACATCTCCATTCTGTGACTTCACACAACTCCATTCTATGACTTCCCACACCTCCATTCTGGGACTTCACACACCTCCATTCTGAGTTCACACACCTCCGTTCTGTGACTTAACACACCTCCATTCTTTGACTTCAAACACCTCCTTTCCATGACTTCACACACCTCCATTTTATGACTTCACACACCTCCATTCTATGACTTCACACACCTCCATTCTTTGACTTCGCACACCTCCATTCTTTCACTTCACACACCTCCATTTTGAGTTCACACACCTACATTCTGTGACTTCACACACCTCCATTTGTGACTTTATACACCACCATTTTGACTTCACAAACCTCCATTCTGTGACTTCACAAACCTCCATTCTGTGACTTCACACACCTCCATTCTTTGACTTCACACACCTCCATTCTTTGACTTCACACACCTCCATTCTGAGTTCACACACCTCAATTCTGTGACATCACACACCTCAGTTCTGGCTTCACACACTGCCATTCTATGACTTCACACACCTCCATTCTGTGACTTCACACACCTCCATTCTTTGACTTCACACACCTCCATTCTGTGACTTCACACACCTCCATTCTTTGACTTCACACACCTCCATTCTGTGACTTCAGACACCTCCATTCTATGACTTCACACACCTCCATTCTATGAATTCACACATCTCCATTCTGTGACTTCACACAACTCCTTTCTATGACTTCCCACACCTCCATTCTGGGACTTCACACACCTCCATTCTGAGGCCACACACCTCCGTTCTGTGTCTTAACACACCTTCATTCCGTGACTTCACACACCTTCATTCTATGATTTCACACACCTACATTCTATGACTTCACACACCTCCATTCTTTGACTTCACACACCTCCATTTTGAGTTCACACACATATATTCTGTGACTTCACACACCTCCATTTGTGACGTTACACACCACCATTTTGACTTCACACACCTCCATTCTGTGACTTCACACACCTCCATTCTGTGACTTCACACACCTCCATTTTGACTTCACACACTTCCATTCTGTGACTTCACACACCTCCATTCTTTGACTTCGCACACCTCCATTGTTTGACTTCACACACCTCCATTCTGTGACTTCACACACCTCCATTCCATGACTTCACACACCTCTACTCTATCAGTTCACACACATCCATTCTATGAGTTCACACACCACCTTATTGACTTCACACACATCCATTCTATGACTTCGCACACCTACATTCTTATTTCAGGTACATCCATTGTATGAATTCACCCACCTCCATTCTATGACTTCACAAACCTCCATTCTATGACTTCACACTCCTCCATTCTATGACTTCACACACCTCCATTCTATGACTTCACACACCTCCATTCTGTGACTTCACACACCTCCATTCTATGAGTTCACACACCTGCATTGTGACTTCACACACCTCCATTCTATGACTTCACACACCTCCATTCTGACTTCACACACCTCCATTCTGACTTCACAAACATCAATTCTGTGACTTCACACACCTCCATTCTTTGACTTCACACACCTCCATTGTGAGTCCACACACGTCCATTCTGACTTCACAAACATCAACTCTGTGACTTCACACACATCCATTCTACGACTTCACACACCTCCATTCTATGACTTCACAAATCTCCATTCTGACTTCACACACCTCCATTCTGACTTCACAAACATCAATTCTGTGACTTCACACACCTCCATTCTATGACTTCACACACCTCCATTCTATGACTTCACACAGCTCCATTCTATGACTTCACACACCTCAATTCTCTGCCTTCACACATCTCCATTCTAGGATTTAACACACCTTCACTCTTACTTCACAAACATTCATTCTATGACTTCACACACCTCCATTCTATGACTTCACACACCTCCATTCTATGACTTCACACACCTCCATTCTGTGACTTCACACATCTCAATTCTGTGACTTCACACACCTATATTATAACCTCACACACCTCCATTCTATGACTTTACACACCTCCATTCCATGACTTCACACACCTCAATTCTGTGACTTCACACACCTCCATTCTGAGTTCACACACCTCCATTCTGTCACTTCACACACGTCCAATCTGACTTCACACAGCTCCATTCTATGACTTCACACACCTCCATTCTGTGACTTCACACACCTCCATTCTATGACTTCACACACCTCCATTGTGACTTCACTCTCCTCCATTCTATGAGTTCACACACCTCCATTCTGTGAGTTGACACACCTCCATTCTATGAATTCACACACCTCCATTTTGACTTCACACACCTCCATTCTATGACTTCACGCACCTTCATTCTTACTTCAGAAACATCCATTCTATGACTTCACGTACTTCCATTCTATGACTTCACAAATCTCCGTTCTGTGACTTCACACACCTCCATTCTGGATTCACACACCTCCATTCTCTGACTTCACACACCTCCATTCTGTGACTAAACACACCTCCCTTCCATGACTTCACAGACCTCCATTCTGTGACTTCACAAACCTTTATTGTTTGACTTCACACACCTTTATTGTTTGACTTCACACACATCCCTTGTGAGTTCACACACATCCATTCTGTGACTTCACACACCTACATTCCGTGACTTCACACACCTCCATTCTGTGACTTCACACATCTCCATTCTGTGACTTCACACACCTCAATTCTGGCTTCACACACCTCCATTCTATAACTTCACACAATTCCATTCTATGACTTCTCACTCCTCCATTCTTTGACTTCACGCACCTCCATTGTGAGTTCACACACCTCCATTCTATGACTTCACACAACTCCATTCTGACTTCACACAGCTCCATTCTATGACTTCACACACCTCCATTCTGTGCCTTCAAACACCTCCATTCTATGACTTAACACACCTTCATTCTTACTTCACAAACATCAATTTTATGACTTCACACACCTCCATTCTATGACTTCACAAACCTCCATTCTATGACTTCACACACCTCCATTCTATGACTTCACACCTCCATTCTGTGACTTCACACACCTCCATTCTGAGTTCACACACCTCCATTCTGTGACTTCACACTCCTCAAATCTCACTTCACACAGCTCCATTCTATGATTTCACACACCTCCATACTGTGACTTCACACACCTCCATTCTATGACTTCACACACCTCCATTGTGACTTCACACACCTCTTTTCGATGACGTCACACATCTCCATTCTGTGACTTCACACACCTCCATTCTGTGACTTCACACACCTCCATTTTGACTTCACACACCTCCATTCTGTGACTTCACACACCACCATTGTTTGACTTCACACACCTCCATTTTTGGACTTCACACACCTCCTTTCCATGACTTCACTCATCTCCTTTTTATGAGTTCGCACACCTCCATTTTGACTTCAAACACCTCCATTCTATGACTTCACACACCTCCATTCTATTTCAGAAACATCCATTCTATGACTTCATACACCTCCATTCTATGACTTCACAAACCTCCATTCTTTGACTTCACACACCTCCATTGTGAGTTCACACACCTCCATTCTGTGACTTCACACACCTCCATTCTGTGACTTCACACTCCTCCGTTCTGTGACTTCACACACCTCCATTCTATGACTTCACACACCTCGATTCTATGAATTCACACATCTCCATTCTGTGACTTCACACAACTCCATTCTATGACTTCCCACACCTCCATTCTGGGACTTCACACACCTCCATTCTGAGTTCACACACCTCCGTTCTGTGACTTAACACACCTCCATTCTTTGACTTCAAACACCTCCTTTCCATGACTTCACACACCTCCATTTTATGACTTCACACACCTCCATTCTATGACTTCACACACCTCCATTCTTTGACTTCGCACACCTCCATTCTTTCACTTCACACACCTCCATTTTGAGTTCACACACCTACATTCTGTGACTTCACACACCTCCATTTGTGACTTTATACACCACCATTTTGACTTCACAAACCTCCATTCTGTGACTTCACAAACCTCCATTCTGTGACTTCACACACCTCCATTCTTTGACTTCACACACCTCCATTCTTTGACTTCACACACCTCCATTCTGAGTTCACACACCTCAATTCTGTGACATCACACACCTCAGTTCTGGCTTCACACACCTCCATTCTATGACTTCACACACTGCCATTCTATGACTTCACACACCTCCATTCTGTGACTTCACACACCTCCATTCTTTGACTTCACACACCTCCATTCTGTGACTTCACACACCTCCATTCTTTGACTTCACACACCTCCATTCTGTGACTTCAGACACCTCCATTCTATGACTTCACACACCTCCATTCTATGAATTCACACATCTCCATTCTGTGACTTCACACAACTCCTTTCTATGACTTCCCACACCTCCATTCTGGGACTTCACACACCTCCATTCTGAGGCCACACACCTCCGTTCTGTGTCTTAACACACCTTCATTCCGTGACTTCACACACCTTCATTCTATGATTTCACACACCTACATTCTATGACTTCACACACCTCCATTCTTTGACTTCACACACCTCCATTTTGAGTTCACACACATATATTCTGTGACTTCACACACCTCCATTTGTGACGTTACACACCACCATTTTGACTTCACACACCTCCATTCTGTGACTTCACACACCTCCATTCTGTGACTTCACACACCTCCATTTTGACTTCACACACTTCCATTCTGTGACTTCACACACCTCCATTCTTTGACTTCGCACACCTCCATTGTTTGACTTCACACACCTCCATTCTTTGACTTCACACACCTCCATTCCATGACTTCACACACCTCTACTCTATCAGTTCACACACATCCATTCTATGAGTTCACACACCACCTTATTGACTTCACACACATCCATTCTATGACTTCGCACACCTACATTCTTATTTCAGGTACATCCATTGTATGAATTCACCCACCTCCATTCTATGACTTCACAAACCTCCATTCTATGACTTCACACTCCTCCATTCTATGACTTCACACACCTCCATTCTATGACTTCACACACCTCCATTCTGTGACTTCACACACCTCCATTCTATGAGTTCACACACCTGCATTGTGACTTCACACACCTCCATTCTATGACTTCACACACCTCCATTCTGACTTCACACACCTCCATTCTGACTTCACAAACATCAATTCTGTGACTTCACACACCTCCATTCTTTGACTTCACACACCTCCATTGTGAGTCCACACACGTCCATTCTGACTTCACAAACATCAATTCTGTGACTTCACACACATCCATTCTACGACTTCACACACCTCCATTCTATGACTTCACAAATCTCCATTCTGACTTCACACACCTCCATTCTGACTTCACAAACATCAATTCTGTGACTTCACACACCTCCATTCTATGACTTCACACACCTCCATTCTATGACTTCACACAGCTCCATTCTATGACTTCACACACCTCAATTCTCTGCCTTCACACATCTCCATTCTAGGATTTAACACACCTTCACTCTTACTTCACAAACATTCATTCTATGACTTCACACACCTCCATTCTATGACTTCACACACCTCCATTCTATGACTTCACACACCTCCATTCTGTGACTTCACACATCTCAATTCTGTGACTTCACACACCTATATTATAACCTCACACACCTCCATTCTATGACTTTACACACCTCCATTCCATGACTTCACACACCTCAATTCTGTGACTTCACACACCTCCATTCTGAGTTCACACACCTCCATTCTGTCACTTCACACACGTCCAATCTGACTTCACACAGCTCCATTCTATGACTTCACACACCTCCATTCTGTGACTTCACACACCTCCATTCTATGACTTCACACACCTCCATTGTGACTTCACTCTCCTCCATTCTATGAGTTCACACACCTCCATTCTGTGAGTTGACACACCTCCATTCTATGACTTCACACACCTCCATTGTGACTTCACTCTCCTCCATTCTATGAGTTCACACACCTCCATTCTATGAGTTCACACACCTCCATTTTGACTTCACACACCTTCATTCTTACTTCAGAAACATCCATTCTATGACTTCACGCACCTCCAATCTATGACTTCACAAATCTCCTTTCTGTGCCTTAACACACCTCCATTCTGAGTTCACACACCTCCATTCTCTGAGTTCACACACCTCCATTCTGTGACTTAACACACCTAAATTCTATGACTTCACAGACCTCCATTCTGTGACTTCACACCCCTTTATTGTTTGACTTCACATACCTCCATTCTGTGACTTCACACACCTCCATTGTGAGTTCACACACCTTAATTCTGTGACTTCACACACCTCCATTCTGTGACTTCACACACCTCCATTCTGTGACTTCACACACCTACATTCTATGACTTCATACACCTCCATTCTGTGACTTCACACACCTCCATTCTGTGACTTCACACACCTCCATCTTGACTTCACACGCTTCCATTCTTTGACTTCACACACCTCCATTCTCTGACTTCACACACCACCATTTTTTGACTTCACGAACCTCCATTTTTGGACTTCACGCACCTCCATTCCATGACTTCACACATCTCCATTTTATGAGTTGACACACCTCCATTTTGACTTCACACACCTCCATTCTATTACTTCACACACCTTCATTCTACTTCAGAAACATCCATTCTATGACTTCACACACCTCTATTTTAAGACTTCACACACCTCCATTCTTTTACTTCACACACCTCCATTCTATGAGTTCACACATCTCCATTGGTGACTCTACACACCACCTTTTTGACTTCACACACCTCCATTCTGTGATTTCACACACCTCCATTCTGTGACTTCACACACCTTTATTGTTTGACCTCACACACCTCCATTCCTTGACTTCACACACCTCCATTCCAAGACTTCACACACCTCCATTCTGTGAGTTGACACACCTCCATTCTATGAATTCACACACCTCCATTTTGACTTCACACACCTCCATTCTATGACTTCACGCACCTTCATTCTTACTTCAGAAACATCCATTCTATGACTTCACGTACTTCCATTCTATGACTTCACAAATCTCCGTTCTGTGACTTCACACACCTCCATTCTGGATTCACACACCTCCATTCTCTGACTTCACACACCTCCATTCTGTGACTAAACACACCTCCCTTCCATGACTTCACAGACCTCCATTCTGTGACTTCACAAACCTTTATTGTTTGACTTCACACACCTTTATTGTTTGACTTCACACACATCCCTTGTGAGTTCACACACATCCATTCTGTGACTTCACACACCTACATTCTGTGACTTCACACACCTCCATTCTGTGACTTCACACATCTCCATTCTGTGACTTCACACACCTCAATTCTGGCTTCACACACCTCCATTCTATAACTTCACACAATTCCATTCTATGACTTCTCACTCCTCCATTCTTTGACTTCACGCACCTCCATTGTGAGTTCACACACCTCCATTCTATGACGTCACACAACTCCATTCTGACTTCACACAGCTCCATTCTATGACTTCACACACCTCCATTTTGACTTCACACACCTCCATTCTATGACTTCACACACCTTCATTCTTACTTCAGAAACATCCATTCTATGACTTCACGCACCTCCATTCTATGACTTCACAAATCTCCGTTCTGTGACTTCACACACCTCCATTCTGAGTTCACACACCTCCATTCTCTGACTTCACACACCCCCATTCTGTGACTTAACACACCTACATTCTGTGACTTCACACACCTCCATTCTATGACTTCACACACCTCCATTCTATGATTTCACACACCTACATTGTGACATCACACACCTCCATTCTATGAGTTCACACACCTCCATTCTCTGAGTTCACACACCTCCATTCTGTGACTTAACACACCTCCATTCTATGACTTCACAGACCTCCATTCTGTGACTTCACACCCCTTTATTGTTTGACTTCACATACCTCCATTCTGTGACTTCACACACCTCCATTGTGAGTTCACACACCTTCATTCTGTGACTTCACACACCTCCATTCTGTGACTTCACACACCTCCATTCTGTGACTTCACACACCTACATTCTATGACTTCATACACCTACATTCTGTGACTTCACACACCTCCATTCTGTGACTTCACACACCTCCATCTTGACTTCACACACTTCCATTCTTTGACTTCACACACCTCCATTCTCTGACTTCACACACCACCATTGTTTGACTTCACAAACCTCCATTTTTGGACTTCACGCACCTCCATTTCATGACTTCACACATCTCCATTTTATGAGTTCACACACCTCCATTTTGACTTCACACACCTCCATTCTATTACTTCACACACCTTCATTCTACTTCAGAAACATCCATTCTATGACTTCACACACCTCTATTCTATGACTTCACACACCTCCATTCTTTTACTTCACACACCTCCATTCTATGAGTTCACACAACTCCATTGGTGACTCTACACACCACCTTTCTGACTTCACACACCTCCATTCTGTGATTTCACACACCTCCATTCTGTGACTTCACACACCTCAATTCTGTGACTTCACACACCTCCATTATGACTTCACACACCGCCATTCTATGACTTCACACACCTCCATTCTATGACTTCACACCTCCATTCTGTGATTTCGCACACCTCCATTCTGAGTTCACACACATCCATTCTGTGACTTCACACACCTCCAATCTGACTTCACACAGCTCCATTCTATGACTTAACACACCTCCATACTGTGACTTCACACACCTCCATTCTATGATTTCACACACCTCCCTTGTGACTTCACACACCTCCATTCTATGACTTCACACAACTCCACTCTGACTTCACACACCTCCATTCTGTGACTTCACACACCTCCATTCCATGACTTCACACAAATCCATTCCATGACTTCACACACCTCCATTCGATGACTTCACACACCTCCATTCTATGATTTCACACACCTCCCTTGTGACTTCACACACCTCCATTCTATGACTTCACACAACTCCGTTCTGACTTCACACACCTCCATTCTGTGACTTCACACACCTCCTTTCCATGACTTCACACACCTCCATACTGTGATTTCACACACCTCCATTCTGTGACTTCACACACCTTTATTGTTTGACTTCACACAATGCATTCTTTGACTTCACACACCTTTATTCCATGACTTCACCCACCTCCATTCTATGAGTTCTCAGACCTCCATTCTATGAGTTCACACACCTCCATTTTGACTTCATACACCTCCATTTTATGACTTCACACACATTCATTCTTATTCAGAAACATCCATTCTATGCCTTCACACACCTCCATTCTATGACTTCACACACCTCCATTTTATGACTTCACACACATTCATTCTTATTCAGAAACATCCATTCTATGACTTCACACACCTCCATTCTATGACTGCACACACCTCCATTCCATGACTTCACACACCTCCATTCTTTGACTTCACACACCTCCATTCTATGAGTTCACACACCTCCATTTGTGACTCTACACACCACATTTTTGACTTCAAACACCTCCATTCTGTGATTTCACACACTTCAATTCTGTGACTTCACACACCTTTATTGTTTGACTTCACACACCTCCATTCTTTGACTTCACACACCTCCATTGAATGACTTCACACACCTCCATTCTATGACTTCACAAACCTACATTCTATGAGTTCACACACCTCCATTTTGACTTCACACACCTCCATTCTGTGACTTCACACACCTCCATTCTGTGACTTCACACACCTCCATTCTATGACTTCACACACCTCCAGACTGTGACTTCACGCACCTCCATTCTGTTACTTCACACACCTCCATTTTGACTTCACACACTTCCATTGTTTGAATTCACACACCTCCATTCTGTGACTTCACACACATTAACATTGTTTGACTTCACACACCTCTATTTTTGGACTTGACACACCTCCAGTCCATGACTTCACAAATCTCCAGTTTATGAGTTCGCACACCTCCATTTTGACTTCACACACCTCCATTCTATGACTTCACACACCTTCATTCTACTTCAGAAACATCCGTTCTATGACTTCACTCACCTCCATTCTATGATTTCACAAACCTTCATTCTGTGACTTCACACACCTCCATTCTGAGTTCACACACCTCAATTCTGTGACTTCACACACCTCAATTCTGGCTTCACACACCTCCATTCTATGACTTCACACACTTCCATTTTATGACTTCACACACCTCCATTCTGTGCCTTCACACACCTCCATTCTTTGACTTCACACACCTCCATTCTGTGACTTCACACACCTCCATTCTTTGACTTCACACACCTCCATTCTGTGACTTCAGACACCTCCATTCTATAACTTCAAACACCTCAATTCTATGAATTCACACATCTCCATTCTGTGACTTCACACAACTCCATTCTATGGCTTCCCACGCCTCCATTCTGGGACTTCACACACCTCCACTCTATGACTTCAAACACCTATATTCTTTGACTTCGCACACCTCCATTCTTTGACTTCACACACCTCCATTTTGAGTTCACACACATACATTCTGTGACTTCACACACCTCCATTTGTGACGTTACACACCACCATGTCACTTCACACACCTCCATTCTGTGACTTCACACACCTCCATTCTGTGACTTCACACACCTCCATTTTGACTTCACACACTTCCATTCTGTGACTTCACACACCTCCATTCTGTGACTTCGCACACCTCCTTTGTTTGACTTCACACACCTCCATTCTGTGACTTCACACACCTCCATTCTATGACTTCACACACCTCCATTCTGTGATTTCACACACCTCCATTCTGTGACTTCACACACCTTTATTGTTTGACTTCACACAATGCATTCTTTGATTTCACACACCTTTATTCCATGACTTCACACACCTCCATTCTATGAGTTCTCAGACCTCCATTCTATGAGTTCACACACCTCCATTTTGACTTCATACACCTCCCTTTTATGACTTCACACACATTCATTCTTATTCAGAAACATCCATTCTATGACTTCACACACCTCCATTCTATGACTTCACACACCTCCATTAGGTGACTGCACACACCTCCATTAAATGACTTCACACACCTCCATTCTTTGACTTCACACAGCTCCATTCTTTGACTTCACACACCTCCATTCTGAGTTCACACACCTCAATTCTGTGACTTCACACACCTCAATTCTGGCTTCACACACCTCCATTCTATGACTTCACACACTGCCATTCTATGACTTCACACACCTCCATTCTGTGACTTCACACACCTCCATTCTTTGACTTCACACACCTCCATTCTGTGACTTCACACACCTCCATTCTTTGACTTCACACCCCTCCATTCTGTGACTTCAGACACCTCCATTCTATGACTTCACACACCTCCATTCTATGAATTCACACATCTCCATTCTGTGACTTCACACAACTCCATTCTATGACTTCCCACACCTCCATTCTGGGACTTCACACACCTCCATTCTGGGACTTCACACACCTCCATTCTGTGTCTTAACACACCTTCATTCCGTGACTTCACACACCTTCATTCTATGATTTCACACACCTACATTCTATGACTTCACACACCTCCATTCTATGACTTCACACACCTATATTATTTGACTTCGCACACCTCCATTCTTTGACTTCACACACCTCCATTTTGAGTTCACACACATATATTCTGTGACTTCACACACCTCCATTTGTGACGTTACACACCACCATTTTGACTTCACACACCTCCATTCTGTGACTTCACACACCTCCATTCTGTGACTTCACACACCTCCATTTTGACTTCACACACTTCCATTCTGTGACTTCACACACCTCCATTCTTTGACTTCGCACACCTCCATTGTTTGACTTCACACACCTCCATTCTGTGACTTCACACACCTCCATTCCATGACTTCACACACCTCTACTCTATCAGTTCACACACATCCATTCTATGAGTTCACACACCACCTTATTGACTTCAC